>JADRCD010182836.1:0-14646 GCA_019843815.1 Montemys delectorum
GTTTTTATAACTTTTTTAAATGATTCTTTCCTTTTTTAAATTATCTGGCAAACTAGATTTCATTGTTAAAGATTCTTTTATTTACTTACATTTCAAATTTTATTCCCATTCCCTGTTAACCCTCCAAGAGTTTTTTACTCCATAGCCTACCACCTTTTCCTTTGACAATTTGTTCCCTCTGTCCCAAACATTCCAGCCTACCACCCCCCATGTACACATCCAGCCATCCATCTTCTCACACCAATCCACTCCCATCCATTCCCTCTCCACCCACCTTTCTCCCACTCCCCCACATGCCCTTTCCCTGGTACATCCACTCTCTAAAGTATTAGGTACATCCTCTCCCACTGAGGCCAACCAGACAAAACAGTTCTCTGATACATGTGTGTCTAGAAGGAGGAAGCAACCCAGATGTCCTTTATACAAAGAGTAGATTCAGTAAATGTGGTTCATTTACAGCAGCCATTTACATCCAGGAATCATGGATTAAAAACAGTGACATCATGAATTTTGCAGGCAAATGAATGGAACTAGAAATTATCATCCAGAGTGAGGTAACCCAGACCCAAAACAACATGAATGGTATGTACACATTGAAAAGTGGATATTAGACAAAAATACAGAATGCCCATGATATAATCCACAGTCATTGAGAAGTTTAAGGAATAACGTCAAACAGACCTGTGTCTGCTGCCTCTATAGGTGTGACACCAAGTGGCTTGTGTAGCCAGAGACCCCACAGAGGGGGCGGCTGCCTGCCCAGATTCTCAGTGACCTGGGAATTCAGGCACCAAGCCCTGGATTCTTCCACTATGTCACTGTAGTCTGTACTCTCTGTTTGACCTCTATGTCCGCTCCTCAGGGATGATGTTCCCTCTGAACCATGATGCCTGGCAGCATTCCTCTTCCCTGGAAATGGTAGCTTCTCCATAGCTCTGTCAGGGGCATGAAAAGGAATGAAGCATGTAAGACAGGGGGATGACTTGGAGTGAAGAGGTCGAGGCAGGGAGAGGACTGCAAGTGAAGAGAGTGAGGCAAGGGGATGATCTCCAGTGAAATGAGTGAGGCAGGGGGATGTCCTGTAGTCAGTGTCATATGAGCACCCTCTACCATGGGTCTCCCCTCCTGATCCCAGCCAGTCCCATGGCTGCCTCTGTCCTCACTGAGCACATGCATCTCCCTCAAGATGGCTGACCAAAGCCCCATCCCCTATGCCCACCCTCCCCTCACTGAGAAGTCAGCTCCTTTCCCAGGGCCATGGAGAAAGCCCATGGGTGTCATGAAGAGTAGGGTGGGATACAGGGCAGGGTCTGGATCCATCAAGAATCCATCCTAAGACTAAATCTGATAATTATTGTCTTCCAAACTCTGCTACATAGGGAGGTGAGAACCCCGCTGTCCCAGGGGGAGATACAAATGCCACCCTCAGACCCCAGGCCCAAAGCTCAGAGACATGTCCTAAAGTCAGAGAAACGCTGACCAGTTTCCTGTCCCCATCGTGGCCATCCCAGGTGGCAGACACATCAGAGCTTGGGCTTCTAATTCTCCAGGCACTTGGTATTCCTGAGAGGCCTGGGTTTGAGCACACATTTCCCTCCCCAGGGGAGTCACAGAGAGAGAGGGTCCTGCCATTCCGGCTCTCCTGAGAACTCCAAAGGCTTCTCTCAGTCTCGCCTCCTAAAACCACCATCACCTCCCATGGAGCACATGGGGCACAGCATCCCCTTCCCGATCCTCAGAGTAGGCCTGAGGTCCTGATGCCATCAAGACTCGAGGTTGCGCCCCTTACAGGTCTGACCCGTGTTTCTGTCTGTCCTCCCTCGCTGGGACAGAATGACTTCAGTGATCAACAGCTGCATGTGGAGGAGGAGGTCTGGCTTGGCTCCCATCTCATGGTGAGGGTTCAGGGAGAAGCTGATGAGGCATCTACAGGCAGGAAATGAAGCCAAGACTGTGATGGATGCCACCTCTCTCCTGGATTGTTCATTGTGGCTCACTCACCTCCCTTCATGAAACAACCTAAAACCCATTTCCCAAGTATGGCAATGCCTACTGCAGGTGTGGCACTCCTGTGTCTATATCACCTAGAGAAGGCTCTGAGCCCTTTCTGCAGGCCGCTCTGACAGATACCTTCTCTAAGCGAATGTTCCTCTCCATGAGAGGCTGTGAGTAGAACAAAGTCGGCCAGAAAACAAAAATAAATTATAACAAAGCAAAACAAAACAAAACAAAACAAAACCTGGCTGTCCCATTTCTTTCTCCACTTACTCCAGGCTGTCTCTTGTTGTTCACTACATAGCTCAGGCTGTCCCAGGACTATCACCAGGACGTAGACCAGGATGTCCTTCTCCCTCCAAGAAACCCCAACTGTCCACCATCTTTGTGCTTGTAGCCAGGCTATCCTATTTTTCACACACACAAACACACACACACACACACACACACACACACACACACACACACGCCTGACAAGGAGGGATGGTCAAGCCGCCATGCTGTGTTCTATGTCTACACTGCTGCAGGCAGTCTGAGAGAAGCCAAGGTGACAGCCATTGTGGAGTTGCCATGGGATGATCAAGGAGCTGCTTCTCTTCTGCAGCCTTGGGATCACCTGGCAGAAGAGACCTCAACCATTCAAGGTGTAGCAGTGGACCCAGTCCCTGTCACTGCAGGTCCAATGCCCAGCAGCACCATCCATCTGATGGCCTCCATGTCCCATGGACATCAGCTCAGGACAGTCTCTGCCTGGCATTATCATGACCTTGCTGGGTTCTGCTCCATGATGCAGACAGGAAGGAGGGCTCAGTTGATCGCTAGTCATTGATGGAGTCCACAGCTCAGTGAGAACTGAGTTGGAGGAGCTGTCACTTCCCCTGGGCATGGACTTCCTCTTCTCATCCCCTCAGGTGGAGAGGACACCAAAAGGCCAAATGAAAGAAACTCAAGGAACAGTAGTGCAGTGATAGCTGCTTTAAGGCTTAAAGACATCAGTAATGGTATTTGGTGTCTTCTTCTGTTGTGTGTCTAAAGATGGCTACAATGCACTCACATAAGTAAAATAAACAAATACATCTTTGAAAAAAATGAAAAGAAATAAGAAAACTCAGAAATCATTAAAGAATTATTCCTTTTGCTCCTATCTGACAGCTGGGAGGAATAGCTCCTCAGAAAATGACCTGCTGGAGACAGAAGACCATGACTGGGACTGCCCGCAGCAGGCCAGGGTGGAGTTGTCTCAGGAACCCACATCAGTTCTCTGTAAAAATCAGTTGTTCCCATGTCTCCCAACCTTAGCCCTTGACAGAGGCTGTATAGCTTTAATTTGTGCATGACTGCTTTTCAGTTGGCTCTGGTGTGAATAATTATTCTATTATACCTGAGTTTTTCACTACTTTCTCTTTCTGCTTCAGTGAGTTCTGTAAAACTAAATCTTCCCTGAGGTCACAGTTGTTTTTGTTTTTGTTTTTGTTTTTTTAAGATTTATTTATTTTATGTATACAAATACTCGTACATGGCTGCTGTCTTCAGACACACCAAAAGAGGGCATCAGATCCATTACAGATAGTTGTGAGCCTCCATGTGGTTGCTGGGAATTGAACTCAAGACCTCTAGAAGAGCACTTAGTCCTCTTAACTGCTGAGCCATCTCTCCAGCCCAATGTCACAGTTCTTAAATAATTAAAAACTGAGGCTTGGGGCCCAGCACAGTGCAGTCCTAATGGCCTCAGTACATGCTGTGTGGTCTCGTCTTGGAAACAATGCAATAGCTTCACAATGTCAGTTTCAGATTAATGCTGGACTTGCAAAGAAAGATTGACAAAATTATTAGAAAATGAATTAGAGTCAACATCTGGACTTTGGGAAAGGAAAATAAAATATTGACATTATGAAATGCATTTTTTCATAGCATTTGAAAGTGGTTCCTGGATAAGAAACCATAGGATATTTAAAATCTTATATTCACAAAACTAAGTCAGAGCAGGCAGACTCTCAGGTGAGTCACTGTGTGCAGTGTGCAGAGATGGAAATCCGGCACAACAGCTGAGTTAAGGATTGACTTGATTCTTTCTGGCTGAAGCCTGGCAGCTTTGTCCTCATCATTTATCATTAGAGCTTCACAGGAAAATGCACGACTTGACCTCTGAACTCTAAGCTCTGAAGTTTAATAAGTCAAAATTTGAAGTTTAAACAATGATGAGTTTGCAATTATTATTACTTTGGCCACAGGCCTAGGAATAGGGAAGGTTTAAATTTTGGGGAAAAATTGAAAGTCTTAGTTCCTTGTAGGATGCATGCAATTGGATTTTGCAATGATTTTACAGTGTCTTTTTTCTACCTGTTTTTGGAGAGTCAATAAAAGACTGGGGCAAGAGGAAGGTGAGTGCCTGAGAAGAGAGCTCATGAGGTATGTGTATGTGTGTGAGACATGTGTGAGCTGCATGTGAGAGTAAAAGGGGAACTCACAGAGGCTCCTTAGAGTGTGGGAATTAGAGAAGAGGACAGTGCATAGGAGAAAGGCATAATGCTCAGCCTTGAGCTGCAAGCAAGTCAGCCATGTTTTGCCACAGAGAAAAGGGAGGAGTTCTGCACTGGCTGTGGATCTCGCGGTTCCTGGCTAAAACGTTAGGTTTTATTTCTCATCTCTTCTAAAGTTTAAGCAAAATCTCCATTTCCTCCAAAAAGAAAAATACTTAGGACAAGATTTTAAATCTGCCTTGGGTGAGTGAGCATGTGCAGATTCCCTGTCCTGTTCTTGTGCCCTCAGGTAGCCATGACACCAAAAAGTCTAATGGAAAGCCTGAGAGCAGGATTGAAGTGGTTGCTCAGTGGTTACAAGCACTGACTGCTCTCCCAAAGGTCATGAGTTTGAATCCCATTAACTGCTGCGACTTTTGTGCCTTCCTTTGGTGGCTTGAGAGAAGGCTCCATGTCATGAAATCTGGCTCATCTTGTGGTCTGCAGGTGTAAAAGTCGACAGAATATGCTCTACTTAATACATAAATAAAGCTTTAAAAAAAGAGTTAATTCCTTATGGAATTTTCTTATAAATTTGGGGATGATTGTAGGATAAGCCATCCTGCTTCCATTTTTTTCTTCCAAGCATCTTCAAGGGCTGAGGGTCTGCTATCAGGGTCACTCACAGGGAGATGGAGACGCTGCATTTATAGGATTAGAAGGGAAGAGAAGTCAGGTGCCTTAAAGGGACGAGCTCATCACTAGTGGGCGATCTTCCTGAGAAGCCTTTCTTTTTGTTGTGTCCTCTGGAGCGGGGTCACCCTTAAGAAGCAAGGAATTCATTTTAGTTGAGATCTTGCAATCACTGTGAATCTTCTGTTATTATGAAAGAGTGCAAGGATGGGGCAGTCTTGCGTCCCACATACACACAGGGTTCTGCATGCCTCAGACCGTGTTCCCAGTCCCCAGCCCATGCCTGGTTCAGCCCAGCGTTCCTGTGAGCTCCGATCAGACAGAGGGTCCACCCATCCCTGTGGCTCAGAGAGCCCTGCAGTAACCGGGAACAACCAAGGTTTACTGCATCCCTGCTGTGGGAGCAGTGTGAATCCCCCTTGGTCCAGCCCACCCGCCCCTGATCTTCTGTGGGCAGTTAAGGACTCAGCTCTCTCAACTCCAGCTAGCCACTGTTTCTGAGTGGTGATGGCCCTGGTGGGTGAGTGCAGGACTGAGGATGCACTGGGCTGCACAACCTGACCTGAGGATTCCCACGCATGAATGCACGGCCCTCCAAGCAGGGCTTGGTGTCTCTGGCCCCACTGCAGCTGCAGATGGTCAGGCTCTCATTTAAAAATCATTGCTTTACCATTTAAATGGAAGGAGAAGGAAATCTTCCTGATGGGGGGATGGCTCAGTGGTTAAGAACACATCATTAACTGCCCTGCTAAAGATCAAATCCTGAGCCATGTCATTAAAACGTTCTCTTTTTACAAAAAAAAAAAAATTCCTGCCATTCTACTAAATGGTCACACGGTGTCGCTATGAGTGTCTGGCTGACAGGGAAGCCACTGCTCTTATGTTCTAAGAGAAATCAAGCCGGTTCAGGAGCAATGGCTCAGCAGTTAAGAGTATCAGCTGCCCTCCCAAAGGTCCTGAGTTCAAGTCCCAGGTTCTGGCTATCAGAACTGTAATTTTACACCAATCTTGGTCTCTGAAGAGAGACCGAGACAGTCCAAGAGCTATAGGGAACTCATTTATTTTAATAAATACATCTTTAAGAATGAACTGCCATTCTCATTTTCCCAAAAACTCAGTCTGTGGTCACAATGAAAATCAATTTTCAATTTTGTGTGTGTGTGTGTGTGTGTGTGTGTGTGTGTGTGTGTGTGAGATTCGCTATGGGAATTAAAAAAAAAAAACCCTCTGCAGTTATCATCAAAATGTAATATGACATATTTAAATTGAAAATTAAAGTCAAAAAATAAAACTTTCAAATTCAAAACTAAAATTTAAAATTAAATAAAATTTGAAAATTTCAAAATTTAAAATGAAGTATTAAAATTAAAAGTCACAATTTAATATTAAAACTATTCAAAAAATTTAAAATTCAAATTTGAAATTTAAAAATGATTTTCAAAATCAGAATTGAGTAGTTTAAAATAAAAACTTAAAATTAAAATTAAGGAATGAAATTAAAATATAAAAATCAAAATAAAATATGTTAAGTGAAATAAAAATTTAAAAATAGAAATTTAAAAATATAAATGCAAACTCATATTTAAAATTTATAATTGAAACATAATGCTGAAATTTAAATTCAAAAAAAAATTTAAAAATTTAAAATTTCAAAAATTTAAAACTATTAAAATTAAAATTCCCAATTTAACAACCATGTTGCTGTTTGACAGCTATTTTATAATTTTAGCCCCAACTTTCATGATCACAAGTCTGGCTTCAGTCTAGTAACTTACTTTATTTTCCCTATTTCAAGTGTTCAAGTTCACACTAGGCATCCCAGGCCTACCCTGGAAGATAGGGATTCATTTAATTTCCTAGCAAAAGTTGGCTGCTCTTCCTACACATGTAACCTAGCAACATTTTAAAATGCAAAGCCTTGCTGCCCTGTGGAACCATGCCTAACTTCCTGTAGAGCCAGCACAGTAAATCTACTTGTGTGTGGAAGGTCCCCTCACCTCTACCTCTCCCACTGATGTGAAGCAGGGGAATGACTATGTGTGAGGCAGGGGTTTACTGAAAGTGAAGTGTGTGAGGCAGGGACATGACTAAGAGTAAAGTCACTCACACCTATCCCAGCAGCAACGTTGACCCCAGGCCCCTGTTGTCACTCTCACCACAGCCATGACCCATAGCAGCAGTGACTTAAACCACAGCAGCTACTCCCCAGCAGGAGTGGTGAGCCTGACCCCATGTGATCCTGCTCTCAACTCCCTCAGTCCTCTTCTAAGTCACTCTCAGGAGGGCCTGAACAGCTGCTGCTGTCAGGGAATCACCATGCCTCCCTCCCCCTCTCCTGCCATGACCTGGTGACATCACACAGTCCAATTCCTATTAATCATCACCTCTCAGGTCATCACCAGGGAACCAGAGCCCATGAGTAGCATCCTATTTGTAATCAAGTTATAACCTGTCAGATTTAGTGTCAGTACATTAAGTAGAACTTTCTACATGAGCCATGGCATTTATAATTGACTGATATGTTCTTTGTAATGAAGAAACTGAAGTTATGTTTATTGATGCATGGATGTACAATGGACATCACATTGCCTTGCAAGTAGACATAGATATATCTATGCCTTTGCTATTGCATATCTAATTCATGAAAGTGGAAATCTTTCAATCTGTGTAGAGTGATGACTGCAGATACTTAAATGCTTTATATAAATCATATTTCTGGGCAATATCAAACTTTATTTGAAGGGATTCAAAAGTAACAAATCAGTATCCAATTGATGGGAAACAAATAGGACAGGGAGGTTTTACTAATAAAAGACATTGCTGGGTGGTGGTGGCACATGCCTTTAATCCAAGCACTTGGCAGACTGAGGCAGGTAGATTTCTGAGTTCAAGGCTATCCTGGTCTACAGAGTGAGTTCCAGGACAGCCAGGGCTACACAGAGAAACCCTGTCTGAAAAAACAAAACAACAACAAAACAAACAAACAAACAAACAAACAAAAAGGACATCAAACATTTAATGAAGATACAATGCCAATCCTTCTAAAATTATTCTATAGAATGGAAATGGGATAGAGACAATCACATGTTCCACATAGAATAACGTGGAATCAGATATAGGATTCCAACATGAAAGAAAGGGACAACAAATTGTAAAGAAGCTACGGAATATTCTCTCTGATACATAGAAGAAAATTTTACTTTATACACCTATCAAGTACTAGAGTGAATATATTAAGGTTGCCATCCAATAGAATAACTTAAAGGAAAAGAAGAAACTAAAGATGCATTTGATAATCAGGAAAGCCACGGTTGTGTACAGTGTACCTTCTTTCCTTCAAATCAAGTCATTTAATATGAGCTTTATGTAAAAAGAAAATAAATTTCAAGAAAGACTATTTGGATTGAAAGCAACATGGAGGATGTCTCTGTAGAAAGGCACATGGATCTTCACCTCAAAATCTGGGCAAAAGCAAATTCAAGATCATTGGAGGACCTGAATGCTTGAGATGTAATCTTGATATAAAGAGTATGGTATGGATCCCAGTCCATTAGGCCTGCAAAAGTACTAAAAAAAATAAACTGAAAAACTCATAATTGAACCAAAGTATGATACAAATGTTTATTCTTACTAACAAAGATAATACTATAAACTCCATAGTAAGAATTTATTATATGCCAGTGAAATACTAAGGATTCCAAAAATCTTAAAGACTTCATTTAATTCAGTGTGAATATTATTATTATGGGCAAAAATATAAGTTAGTTCAAAAAGCTATGAATCAAATTCAGTACTCCTCCTGTGTCACTCAGTGAAATATAACCAAGTTATATACATTAGTGTCACAGACATACTCTGTGTTGTTGCAGTGAAATCCAACACAGCACTATTTCAAAAAATATATTAACAAGACATGAATGAAAAATACAGGGTATATACTAAAATTAGCAACAAACTTCTCTCTCATAAATGACCTTCTTAAATTCTTTCCTTTGAGCAAAATATATTGAAATTATTCTCAAACTTCTTAAGGAGTTGTGAACAAACATCAACCAAAGAAATATTTCATCAAATGATACTGACTGCCAGGGACAGATTATCAGGCAAGAAATCAGCACAGTAACCAGTGAATATTTCCACAGGTACTGATATTGGACAGGTTTGGTGTTGGATCTTCATAATTTCAGGATTTTTTTGGATTTAGCATGATGACATGTTCTCCAGATGGCATGAATCACAGAAAGTTGGAGGAGATTTTGTAAACTTGACTAGAATACAATAGTATATTTACAACAGAGAGCATGCTCAACTCTAGGCTCATTGTTACATATGAGACCCTTTCCCTATACTAGACAATGGAGACATAATGTCCCATAATTCAACTCAAACTCTGAATGATATATAACATTTATGACCTTCTCAACTCTTGTTTTACTATGGAATTTCTAATGACATCCATTGTGTTCATACATATGGCTGTTGACACATGGTCTGTTACAACTTGTCCAAGAGAAAATTGTCCTTGGGATTTGTGTCATGCATATGAATGAAATCATGGCACCTGAGGGTAAAAAACATGATCTCCAAAACATGTTTTCAGAAATATGTTGATCAAAACTTTTCAGACCTCAGATGTAGAGCTCGGGGCCACAATTTTCCTGATGTATCCAGGGAGCATGACATAGGATGAGTGGAAAGGAATTGTAAATATAATTGAGTTGATCTCCAGACAGCAGTAGCCTTAAAACAGACACATAGGTGTAAATGTGTGTGTGTGAGGTTTGCTGCATAAGAAACGGATTTCATACATGCTCCATCTTAGATCCTAGCAGAAATGAAGAAACTGCATGCTTTTAAAATTTCATTTTTGCTTTTGAAGTTTTCGCTCATCTTGTGCTGTTTGACTGAACCCACTTGTTTTTGGAGGATTAAGACTAGTGAAGATAATGATGGAGATTTGTGAAGTGAGTGTGATTTATTCTTTGGGATATTTGATCAACCTATTGAAGACAATTTTTATAATATTCCTGATTTTAGGTAAGTCAATAATTTGTTTTCTGATTCAATGTTATGTATTAGAAATATTTAGCTCTGTACACAAACTGTGAGATTATGTCCTGTTTTTCCCCCTGTCACTTTAGGAACCACTGAAAATTAATTATAAAATCAGTCACTATTTTAATACTTTCAAATGTGTAGCAGTTTTGTTTAGCTTTAATACATTGGACACCAGATCACAATGTTGGACAATGAGACAGACTGAATTCTATTTGTTGAGGTGCGAATATTATATGTGTAAAAGTGTCTATTTATCTGCCTTGAATTCACAATTCCCACCTTTGGCAAGAGCTCAAAATGAAGAGGCAGCACCACTGCCTATGCTCAATTATCTGCCAACAATCCCTGTATGAGCACGCCTCTAAATGCCTTCATAAAAACGTTATCTAATTTTGGTCTCCAAACAAGTTGGGTATAAATTCATACATTGAAATATTTGTGCATGTGTGGGTCTACTATACCTGATTACATGTATAACAATATGTATATACTTGTGAATATACATATACTTTGCTTTTAAAAATAGATTTTAAATGAACCCCTCCTGCCATTCTGGAGTTGACACTGAATATAGAGAAAGACTGCCAGGCTTCATATTCTGTTATTAGAATAATCTTCTCATTCAATTATGCAAATGCCCATCACATGTTAGGCTTGATATCAATATCAGATAGATGGTCAATATTTTTATTATTCATTGAATAATTATAACATTAGAGAAAATCTAGGAGAAAAAAATATATTTCTTATGGATGAGAAGGTGTTCTGAAATTGGATACATTGTTCTTAGATCCCAAGTGTGAGATATTATCATTGGTGGCTGCAGATCATGAGGAAAGGAATGTTGAAATCCCTTAACTTTTTGTTAATAAGTGTGCTTAGTTATTCTTTTTTTCATGAACCGAGGTTTCCTGTGCTTTTCTGTCTCTGACTCTCATTCCATCTCTTATTCAATTCTTATGTCTTTGGTTTCTAAAGAATACATTTTTTAATTGTTAGCCCTAGCACTCTGTGTACACTTTGATACTGATGGTGGCTTCCCATTATTATACTTCTTTAATAGGTCAGTAGGAATTTCATTTCTTAAGTATCTTGTATTATCCCACACCTAAATGGAAAATTAGTGGAGATTCTCATTACTGAATTTTTGAAGCCATAATAAAGTTTAAAATTACAAATATATAAACTTCATCAATACACTTCCCAGTTTTAGAAAGAAAAACTTAACTCCAAACTCTAAAATGAAAAAAGCCAAATGAGTGGGTTTGATATTTTTACTCCTAGTGAGAGGTAATTGCTAATAGTAACAGATAAACTGCTAACTGTTCTGTGTCAGATGAACACATTTCATACTGAGAGAAGATCTCTCAATATGCTCAGACATCACTTAAAGGATCTCAAGGAATTAGGAAGACTGAGTGTTCAGAGAAACCTGAAACTGTATTTACAAAGTTGGCATAGTAACAACACACTAAAAGATAACACTAAGTTGATGTGTAATACAGTCCAAAGGATACTATTTTTGTTATATGGTATATTATATTATTTTCTATATTCTGAAATGGATAAATAAATGTAAATGAAAATATCTGAAAATAATTATTCTGTTTGTTGAATATTATCAGCTTGAAAATTTTAAAATCAAGTTCTACAAACATCATGGAAATATTTTTGATAATATTTCTCACTGTGCTTATGATTATGATTTTTTAATGTTTAACTTCAAAGAGAGCTTTCTATTTTGAAATTTGTAAAATATTTACTCATAAAATAATTTATCTCCTAGAAGCATTGATACAATTTTTTAATGGAACTGATTGTTTTACAATGTAAACAGATATATAATACACTTTGAATATTCTCACACTACATTAAGTGGTATCATATTAGGGCTTTTGAATGTGTACATTTGTATATACATATGTATTCAAAAATGTATGTATACGTATATACCTTTTACATTTCATTTTTTATTTTTTCATATCCTTTAAAATGTATAAAGTACTATAACAATAAAAGTGAATATTTTAAAGTTCTTTGGTATAAAACAACAATCAATAGAACAGTCTTATGTGGATGTTTGTCTACAGCAATACTGAAAATATATCCATTTTTCTCAATTTAAATTTTAAATAACTCCAAATACATTTACTGTATATCTTAAAATAATATATCAAAATTAATTTTTTCCAATGAACCTAAGTAAAGTTTTTTTCTTTGTTTGGTTTACAAACTTGGCCTTTACTGTGGTACAAGCCCAAAGTAATAACAATATTTAGAACTTGGGTGTACATTGTAATAAGGTTGTACTTCAATGACCCCAAGATCACCAAAGGTTTTTACCTCCATAGTAGCTAATCTAAGAGTTGACATTTCTGTTACGCCAAGGAATGAAGTGTAGGCTTGATTTTTGGATACAGATATTCTGTTATGGTCCAAGTTCTTTGACTTGAGTGACTGTCTTCATTCTCAGCCCACAGAGAACAAGTTACATTTATTAAGAAATGGTGTGTGTATTAAGATGGTCTATCCATGAAGTCACTCCCCACGAACAGTTTCTGCTTGGAGGATAGCACAGACATTAGGTGAGGGTAAGAATCCGGTTCATTGGCTGTGATAATTTTAAAAGCAATCATCTCAGAGAAAGAGGAACATAAAATTCACCTCTTCAAAATTTATCCAATCATTACAAACATTAAGCAAAAAATTCTGTCTCATTCTTTGTTGTTTTATTACAAGCCCCCTCCCAAGTTGATTGCCAATGTTTCTTTTGGCTGTATAATGTAACCTGTTCTGAAAACCATAGTATAATGTGAAAATATCAAATAAACAATCCTATTAATAGAGATGCTAATATAGGAGAAGTGTGATTTCAAGACCATTATGTGGTAGGCAGCAAGACACTGTCACATACAAACATGCAGAAAGTGTATATGGATTGTAAAATATTGGACCCACTCTGTAGACCAGGCTGGCCTCAAACTCAGAAATCCTCCAGCCTCTGCCTCTCAAGTGCTAGGATTAAAGACATGCACCACTACTGCTGGGCTGACCTATTTCTCCAATTACCAAATGAGAAACCACAGGATGATAGCCAACAAATTTCTAAATCCTCATACTTTTGAGTTTCAATATGTTAGATTATGTTTTTAATATTAATTTTCATATTAAGATTTATTAAGAAAAATAGATTGTTACTTCCTGTTATTTTTGTTGTTAGGGGTGGAATTAGGTTTGTGTGGGTTTGTTGAAACATTATTTTCTTGCTTCTTCTAGGGTGTAGTTTTTCTCCTTATGTTGGTGTTCTCCATCTATTATCCTTTATAGGGTTGTATTTGTGGAAAGATATTGTATAAATTTGGTTTTATTATGGAATATCTTGTTTTCTTCATCTAAGATAATTAAGATTTTAATGGGTATAGAAGCCTGGGCTGACATTTGTGTTCTCTTAGGGTCTGTATGACATCTGCCCAGGATCTTCTAGCTTTCATAGTCTCTGGTGAGAAGTCTGATGTAATTCTGATAGGCCTGCCTTTATATGTTACTTGACCATTTTCCCTTACTGTTTTTAATATTCTTTCTTTGTTTAGTGCATTTAGTGTTTTGATTATCATGTGAAAAGAAAAATTTCTTTTCTGGTCCAGCCTATTTGGAGTTCTGTAGGCTTCTTGTATGTTCATAGGCATCACTTTCCTTAGGTTAAGGAAGTTTTCTTCTATAATTTTGTTGAAAATATTTACTGGAAACTTAAGTTGAGACTTTTCACTCTATTCTATAATCTATTATCTTTAGGTTTGGTCTTCTCATTGTGTCCTGGATTTTCTGGATGTTTGAGGTTATGAGCTTCTTGCTTTTTGTGTTTTCATTGACTGTTGCATCAATGTTATCTGTGTTATCTTCTGCACCTGAGATTCTCTCTTCTATCTCTTGTATCCTGTTGGTGATGCTTGCATGTATGACTCCTGATCTCTTTGCTAGGTTTTCTAACTCCACGGTTGTCTCCCTTTGTGATTTCTTTATTGTTTCTATTCCAATTTTTAGATCTTTTGTGGTTTTGTTCATTTTTTTATTGTGATTTCTTGTAGTTCTTTAAGCGATTTTTGTGTTTCCTTTTCAAGGGATTCTAACTGTTTACCTTTGTTCTCCTGTATTTCTTTGAGTGAGTTATTTATTTCCTTCTTAAAGTCCTGTATCATCATCCTGAGAAGTGATTTTAGATCTGAATCTTGTTTTTCTTTTGTGATAGTGTGTCCAGGACTTGATATGGTAGAAGATTTGGGTTCTGATGGTGCTAAGTAACCTTGGTTTCTGTAGCTTTTTTTCTTATGCTTACCTCCCACCATTTGGTTATTTCTAGTTCTACCTGCCCTGTTAAATCTGACTGTGGCCTGTCCTTCCTTTGAGCCTGGTTGTGTCAGAACTTCTTAGAGTCAAACTATCT
>JADRCD010182844.1:7092-17891 GCA_019843815.1 Montemys delectorum
AGGTGTCATCTACCATATTTTGTTTTGAGAAGGATGTGTTCTCACTGGCCTGGAACTCATCAACTAGAGAAGGCTGGCTGGCAGTGAGCCCCAGGAGAATGCTTGTCACAGTTTTAGGGTGTGTGTGTGTGTGTGTGTGTGTGTGTGTGTGTGTGTGTGTCCAGGCCTAATACTTTTGAAAAATGCGTTCTGGACGTTGGAAAGATGACCTAGTGGCTAAGAGCACTTCCTCTTACAGACAACCAGAGTTTGATTCCCAGTACCCACCTGGCAGTTAACAAGCATCTATAACTCCAGTTCCAGGGGATTTGTTACTCTCTTATGGTCCCCGTGGGTACCAGGCACATCCATGTTACGCATACATGTATGTAGACGGACCACTTGTACACATAAAATAGGTAAATACTAAAAAATGAGTTTTGATGATTTAACACACCGCCCCGTGCCTGCAGGGCTTATTCCTCAGCCCCCATAGGCAGTGTTCATGTAATGAGAAAGGAGCCTGGACCAGCACTAGCTTTCATTGCTGAAGAGATGTACGAGGGTGCGTTACAGAGTGGGAGATGGGACTCAGGCAAGGCATAGGTTTTGTCCCAGTATCCAAACCCTCTAACAGCTGTCATGTCCAGGGCCGTGGGCTTCTGGAATCAAAGAATGGGACAGAGCTGTAATAGATAGCTGTCAGTGTAGCTCCTCTCCCCCTCAGCCTTAGTTTGGAGCCCTGTCTATCTTCCCTAAGCCCTTTGCTCACCCTGTCCTTGTAACGAGGTTGGTGCGACCCCACCTCCCCATCTCTCCCTCTTCAGTCCTCTGTGATTTTTCAACCAGCCCTCGGGGAAGGCTCCCTTTCCAGCCTCTTTTCCCAACACCGCCTTTGGTAGGAGACAGGGATGGGCTGGGCGCGAGGTTTTGGAGCGTTAGTTGAAACAAATGACCTGAACTCCTTGGCTGGGTATGTGGTTTGAAATTTCCCTTCAAATTAGGAGTTTTCTTCAGGAAACGGTAATCAAACAAATCAATAAAACAAAATGTCCCTCTTGGGTCTGGCAGTCCTTGGTGATCTTTCTGTGTTAGTTAAAGATGATGAGGCAAGGCTCTGAGTGCTAAGATATTAGGACTGGCATGGCCATCTGGCCTCTTGGTGCTAGCAGAACCATATAAGCATTACTGGTCCCTGACATGAACACCATGTGATGGAGAAGCCAAGTCAAGCTGGCGGTCCCAAGGCCAGTAAGACTCCCATGACCTGAGCCGAGCCATTTGGTCATTTTGGCCTCTCTGATCTTCATTGCTTCCTCTGTCTCCAGGCCTTAGCTGTCTAGCCAACCATGTGCTAACTCCCCACAGAGGTACTTCTGCATCTACCTCCCTGACCCCGGGAGGTGTGGTAATTCCAAACTGAATTCTTGGGTATCTATATGCTCCATTCCTAGACTTCACTATGAGCAACCATGGAGTAAGGAACAGAGGGCTGCACTTCCTGTTTCTGTCTGGTTGCCAGGCTCTCAGGCTCCCCCAGAAACTTAGATCCTTCGATCTTTGATTTCCTAATAGGTATTTACTGTTCTGCTAGCCACAGCTTCAGCATAAAGTGGGGGGTGGGTTTGGACTCCAGAGTCGCTGCTGCAGAGGGAGATTTCTGGGACTCAGGGACTTTTATTTTAAACCTCCTCTTATATATACCCCATCAAACCCGTGACCCAGTTTTGCCTGCAGTTCTGTTTTCTATATTTTAAACAAGCTCTGTGGGTTAATCAGATAAGTACCTCACACCATCTGTTTTCCATCAATCTGTCACAGGTCCTAGGTGGCAGACCCCACAAAATGTCCATGTGTCTAGTGGCTCCTTGGGATGGGGGGAGGAAATTCTTAGATGGGACGCTTTCCCCACTCTGCAGCATTGCTACCTCTCTAAGGTGCCTTATTGTCAGACTGGATGGCTGCATGTGTCCAATTACCCATAGGTCCATCTTCTACCAAATGGAAGTGTGAAAAGGCTCAGACTGTAACACACACCTGCCATTAGGCTCAGACCCTGCATGTATGAGCTTCTGGTCTCGAGATGCTGGGAACCATGGACGATGTTGCCCATCTTTCCACAGATGTGGAGAGCTTGGGATGTTTCAGTTGTAAGTTTGCAGCCAGAATAAAAAGAGCAGCTCAAGAGTCCACTTGGAGCTTTGCCCTCCCTTCTGCAGAGTACAGGGCCCAGTAAAGACAGGAGGTACCATGAGAGACGGAGCCTGACAGCCTTCCGGTATAGCTAGGTCAGCTGCGGGACTTAGAGGCCCTGGGAAGGGAAACACAGATGTGAGGATACCTTAGTGAAGAACTCTTGGGCAGCTTTGTTTCAAGTTGTATTCAACTCTCCCCTATGATTTTCTCTAACCTCCCTGCTACATCCCTACGACTTAGTTTCTTTTTATCAGTAAAGATCTTAAGATTTTGGATATCAGAATTTGAGCTTTGCCTTGGAACTGTTACTGGTTCACTCACTGGGTACTGGCTCAGAGACTATGTCTAACCTGGCCCCTTAAAAAGGAACACAGATTTGAGTAATTTGGTAGGGATACCTGCGGCTAGCACTACAAGACGCATGCTGGTAGTGCATCCCACAGACTGGCAGTTAGATTGCAAAATGCCGTCAGTCAGCAAAAACCTTCAGTGAGGTCCAGAGAGCCAACCCGGGTCAGATGATCACTGTGCTTTGAGGTGATTTCTATTGCCTTATGTGTCTTCCAGTCACACGTCTGGCGCTGGTAGCTGTTTCCGTGAATGGACAGATTCATTTTTGTCATGGGACAGTCAGAGTTGGTGTTGGAAAATATAGAGTACTTTCTTGCCTAGGTATTTTGATACCCAGAGGACTCAGGACTTCAGAAAGAGGGTGGATGTTCCTCTGTGCCTTGCTTTTCAAAGACGGCCTTCTCAGGATTAGGTGCACATGTGTGTGTTTGTCACGTCAATGGTGACAGACTTGGGAAAAGGGGTTGTTCTCGGAAGATCCTGGGAACATTTTGCCTATTTTTATTGCATTGGAAATACCTAATGGGAAGTATTTAAACTTGTTCACCTCCCAAGCCAAAACCAGATAAAACTAGGTACGATGGGGGACTGATTTAGGATTTAATCTGAAGGTGAGAAAAGAAAACCAGTTCTGGAACATTTGTTATTCATCATTTCAAGTCCAAGTTCCAGAGTAATAGAGACAGGAGGGCAGAGGAGAAAGTTGGGAAGGGTTTATCAATTGTCATATTATCATAATTGAAGAAAGGCCTATGAAGAAATTATCATTTGTGTTTGTAAATGAAGAGGCAGGGCAGTGCTTCCTGAAGGCTGGTGTGTGGATTTCTCAATTCTCCCTAGCTGTGTGGTAGAGATATTGCAATAGGAATGCTGGTCCCGGGCCTTGTGGGCAAACTGTGCAGGTGACAGATGGGTGTGTCCTGGAACGGATGCCTTTGGTGACTCTCCTCTCCTCTCCTCTCCCTGTGGGTTCCTTGACAAGCTTCCACTTGCCTTAATATGCTGTATGGCCTGAGATGTCACATAGGACTGAGTGGATGAAGGCACAAGATGCAAACTTCTTCCTGAGCAGACAAGTATGTCCTGTAATGCCACGTGGGAAGGTAACTGAAATAAACTTGGAGATGTAGGCATCTTGGTGAAAATGTGGAGGTCACAGCCTGAGCATTTCTCAGTATCCAAATCAGGCAGGGCTGCTATCACTGGGCAACTTCTATGTAGATGATTAACACACGTTTTTCTATTCATCCTCCTGACATGATATCCTGGCCATACAGAAAGAGAGAGATTCAAAGAGCTTTGGTTGCTCTCTTAGGGACCTAGAGTGAGACTGAAGATGCTGTTCAAATCCACATCTGCCTAGCTGCTGACTGGAAAAGCCTGGCTTTGATATAGGCAATTTGTTTTTTAACAGATTGTCTTTTTTTTTTTTTTTTTTTTTAACAGAAGTAGAGAGATAACTAAGCACCTCATGCTTCTACTTCCTGGTGGGCACAGAGCAAAAGGCCTTCAGCAGCTGTCACCTCCTTTCCTACAGAACAGGAATTACAGCTGCCATTTAGTACACAAGGAAGTTAGCCACTCAGTGGTCCTGGTACTCAGCCAAGGTCTCCTGGGCAGAGCTGGGATTCGGACCCGGTTCTCCCTGACTTCACTGGGCTGTGTCAGCATCTGTGCTTCCTCACATCCTTGACCAAGAACTACCTGTGCTTCCAGCCCCTGGCTGAGCCCTTGACTAGCCCAGCTCTGGGCAGATGGGAGTGTACAGGCTCTGACATCAGACTTGCCTCTGAGAAAGTACGTGACCTTGGACAGGTGACCTTACTTATCAAAGAGAATGGAATTTCATTTCAGAATTGTGAGGATTAGATAAACATTTCATTGAAACCAGAACCAGGAAAGCACTCATCTTGAGTATGGATTTGTGGGCTCAAAGAATAGGCTGGAGAGAAGAGACTAGAGTTTAGGTCCTAGGCTTCTGTGTGTATAGGAGTACGACATCCCCACCCTTGTCTGATTGGTTCATTTATTTAACTGTAGCAGTAAAGATAAAGGAACCTGGTGCTTCCTGCTACTGCTGGTAAACACTTTAAAGCAGTGTGTGTGTGTGTGTGTGTGTGTGTGTGTGCGCGCGCGCGCGCGCTTGTGGGTTATGGTATACACTTTAAGCACTGTTTGCCATACACCAGGCACTGGGCACTTGTGGCAAGTGTCATCAACATGACAAAGCAATTTTGTTTTCTGTGGCTTTACCAACTGTTAGGAAAAACCTAGTAGCCCATGCCAGTAAATCTCAGCACTTGGGAGAGGGCAACAGGAGGATTGCCTTGAGTTTGAGGACATGGTATAGTCTTGTGGACATAGCAAGTTAAAGGGAAGCTTGAGCTACACAGTCGTAAAACACCACAACCCAACAGTTGGGGCAAAGTTGAATTGCATGGGTGTAACAGTTATCATATCACAGGATCTGGTCTCTTCCTAGAGGCAGAATTGACTTCCATGAGATGCTTAGCTTGCCTCTGAAGCTTGAAGGGTCCCATCCTCCCTATTTAGAATTGTATTAAATGCCGGCGTGTCATTGTACCTCCAACCTAGGAAATCCTAGTAGCACTCCATTCCTGTGTTAAAGGCACAGCTTCAGGCTCCCTTCATAAAGGCCCACTGAAAGCTTATGTGTGCACAAAACTGAGTTGCCAAATACCCTGGGCATGGTGTGGGTTACGGAGGATGAGCTGAGCAGGTTCTTCTCTTGCCTGGGCTACTTGGAGGACTGTTAAGTGCTTTGTACTTCATTAGGAAGTCATAAAGCCAGCCCATTAAGGACTTGAAAAAGAAGCTCCATGGAGCTGTCCTGGTTAGGAATTCCTAATCTCTCTCTCTCTGTATGTGTGTGTGTGTGTATGTATGTATGTATGTATGTATGTATGTATACATGCATGTGATTGTGCATATATCAGAGGAATTTTGAAGACAGGTAATCGAGGTAGGCCTGTCGGATGAGATGGCCCGAGCATGCCCACGGATGCTCACAGCCAGGTTTCTGCAGGCCGAGGGTGTACCAGCCTGGGATTGGTACTGAGTGCAGTGTGGCCTGGGGTTGTAGGTGTGTCCCTTCTCCTTGGCTCTTCTCCAAGATTTGGAAGTCAGTCTGACTTGAGGCCTGGCCCTTGTCAGGACTCGTAGGGGCTCCAGGCTGTGGAGCCTGGCATAGGACAGGTCGGGAACAGAGGGTTCCCAGATCAGCACGTTAGGGAGCCAGGGAAGAGACACTGATACGGGCTTTGTGGGGAAGTGTGTTTGATGTCACCTCCAGGTGAAGTGTGCCAGAATCTGAGATTAAATATTTAAAACAGTCTTGAGGAGGTCTAGAGGGACAGAGAGGGTAATTGGATGTAGAAGCCGGGGTGTGGGGAGGTGGTTTAGAAAGAGGGGATCCACAAAAAAGGAAGCGAATGAGGCAGTGGTGGACAAATACGAACAGAATTAATGACACAGGGGCTGAAGAGATGGCTTAGGGGTTAAGAGATCACTGTTCTGGCAGAGGACCCTAGCACACACTTGAGATGGCTCACAGCACCTGTAACTTCAGATCTGATTCCTCTAGCCTCTGAGGGCACCTCATGTGCACAAACCCACACACATATCATAGCTAAAATCAATAATAAAAATAAAATTTAAAAATATGTACTGCTATGTGTGAAAGGTCACTGCGAAACCCATTGTTTATGTGGTAACTAAAAGTTAACACAATGGACACAGATAAAAATGTGCTGGTCCTTTGTAATCCTCCTTGGCATGATTTTTCTTTCCTTTTCTCATTCTTCCCCCACTCTTCCTCCCTCCCACTCTCTAGCCTTTCTTTCCTCTTATTTGTTGTGCTGGGGATGGAACCCAGGGCCTCACACGTGGTAGACAGGTGCTCAACCACTGAGCTGTAACCTCAGTCTCCTATATTGAGATAGGCCCCAATAACTTGTCCAAGCTGGCCTTGAGTTTAGAATTCTCCTGCCTTAGTGTCATGAATAACTGAGATGACAGTTGTGTGCAACTGTATTTTAAAAATCTATGCACATGCATGTTTGTGTGTGTGTTTGTATGGTGGATGTATGTGTGTGTGTGTGTGTGTGTGTGTGTGTGTGTGTGTGATGGATATATGTATATGTGTGTGTGTTTCTGTGTATGTATGATGGATGTATGTGTGTATGGTGAATGTGTATATGTGTGTATGGTGTATGTATGTCTATGTATATGGTGGATATGTATATGTATGTGTCTGTACATATGGTAGATGTGTATATGCTGTATGTATGTATATATATGTGTTTGTGTTGCAACTGTATATGTGTGTGGTAGCTCTATGTGTATGTGTGTATGATGGATGTATGTGTGTATACATGTTTGTGGTGGATGTGTGTGTGTATATGTATGTATGTGTAGGAATGCTTCCCATTCCTGTCAAGATCACATGGGCCTGATATTATCACTGTCACTTGTGCTCCTGTACCATGAGAAAATTCTAGATTTTCAGCAGAATGATGACATGGTTATTAAATACCTGCTGAGTACCACCATTCTGAGTTTTGGACATGCCTTCTCTCTGTATAAATGATATGGCATGGCTTTTCATTTTCCTTGACTATGGCCACATCACATTGGAATCATAAGCTCTGTTTTTGTTTGAAGATAAGAGCTGGATTTCCTCAAGCTGTTCAGGAGGACATGGGGAGCCTCTGTGCACCCCCTATTCACTCCTGCCTAACAAAAGAGGATGAACATGGAAGAAGGCAGTATGATTTCTTGAGTGGCCTTCCTACTCCAAGGGCTTTCAAAGCCTACCTTGCCATGGGCTGTGGTGGTGTGCTTCTTGGAAGTCTCTGGATGAAGCTGAAGCAAGACCCCACCGGCCTCTCTGGTTTCCCATATGGTTCAGACCTCATGAGGAAAAAGAGCAGAGTCACTTGTGTCCCCAGGACTCCCTCAGAGGTTCTCTGGCCCAGGTAGACTGGTACAGGACTTGGAAATGTGGTGCTTTGGTTGCAGCTCTGCTGCCGTGGATCTGACACTCACTGCCTGGTTCTGGAAGATAGAAGGATGAACTGTGTCCATGAGTGTGTGCGGACAGGGCAGCAGCTGCTCCTGATTTCCTCCTCTCTCAGTGTCTCTGAAGAGGTATTGCTTCACCAAGCTGAGCCAAAACTGGAGGCGCCCCGAGTTTTGCTCTTTTTGAAGCCAGAGTGTTCCAAGTCAAAGAGATGGAGTGAGTTTTAAATAAAATGTGATGTCGTCCATGTGCATCGTCAGGTAGTGGTGCAGCATTTGCTGTTCTGGAGAATACAGTGTGCCCATACTGGGTCTCATACACTGTTCCCACTCAGTAGGGCAACATAGTCTTGCAAGCATATTCTTTATCTTGACTTTTCTCCATCCAATGCTTTTGGAATGATGTAAGAAAAGTCACTGTAGTATCAAGCTAAGAGTGAGAGATTGTTTTGAGGTGAACCTGTTGCAGCTAGCTTTCTTTAGAAGAGCATCCTACCCGGTGGGCCATAGATCTCCCGAGGCTTAAGCAGACTGCTTCCTACTTGAAAGGCTGGTAGCAGCCTACGCCTATGATACTGTGTTAATTTTGTCACTGTGATACAATACCTGAAGAAAGCTCATGATCTGAGAGGCCTGTCTGTCATGGTGGTTCATGACATCAGGCTGTTTGCTTATATCTTGGAGGATCTGGAATTAGATCAGACAGGAACCTGGGCTGGTCCTCAGCCCATGAGGCTTACCCCTGGTGTCTTCATTTCTCTTTTCAGACAGCCCAAATGTCCTACACAGTTTCACAACGTTTTAAAACAGTGCCACCGGCTGGGACTCAAGGGTTCGAACACATGAGCCTATGAGGGACAGTCTTTACTCACAGCACACGATTGTATGTGTTGGATTGCATTAGATTGCCCACAATATTTTGAGTGGGAGGTAGGAGTTATTTTACCCTAGAACTCTGGGGCCTGGAGCACAAAGTAAGGATTGTGGAAAAAAATGGATGAGACACTTTGGGAGCAATAATAGAAACATGAATCAGTAGCAGGTAACTTACAAGTTACCATCTTAGAAATAGAAGGAGTTGACTATCTGGCCAGAAAACTTCAGTGCCTTGACGTCTATGGCCATAACCCAGTAACAGAGCATGAGTGCTCGTCAGGATGTATGTGATGGGAAGTTAGGAGTCCCCAGAGAGCCTGGGGGCTCAGTTTGTAGTTAAGACCATTTCATTTCATTGTTTGTGTGTTCTTCTTTGAGAATAAGAACAACTTTCATAGGATACTGCCAGTACTGTCAGGTATGCTTGTGGCCATCAGGCATAGACCCACCATATCCTGAGGCCGAGAGACACGTGGAAAGACAGTAGGACACCCAAGGTTTGAGTACAAAGTGTTCCCATTTTTGATGACAGTCAGAGACTAGGTCCAGTTGGCCTATTTCTAGACAAATTCCAGGATCTCTCTATCTTCAGGGATGCCTATGGGTACCTAAAATCCATGCGTGAGCCCCGCCCAGGTCAGGTAATCCTGGTCCATAGAAATTTCCTTCACAGCGGGAGGAGTGTCCCATAGGGGAAGCTGTGGACAATAGCAGACAGACTCGGCTCTGGGAGCTTAGGCAGTTTGAAGGCCCTCGGCTACAGTGGGTGACATCTCAGAAAAGGCCTTTGGAAGCCAGAGCTTTGCAAGCAGACACACCCACATTAGGTCTACTCAGCAGGTCACTGGCTCGATCTCGCTGGGCAGCTCCTTTGGAGAACAGGCGCTGAGTTGCCCTGTGTTCCTTACAGGATGGGTTTTGAAGCCTGGGATCCATGAGGGCACACACTTATGCCCTCATATCCTGGCGTGTTTCTTAGGCCGCATGCGATCCGTGGATTTGTACATGTGTTATCTTCTTGATTGACTCTTAGGGTTTTAGTCCTTGCCTGTCATCTCGTTCACAATGAGGTGGGACATGTGCTGTGTTTGTCATGGGTTCCCCCCTCCTTCCCTCTGTCTCTCCTTCTCCCTCCCTTCCTGTTTTTCCCTCTCCTCCTTCCTTCCTTCCCTATCTCCAGTCTCTCTTTATCTCTGTCTTTGTCTCTCTGTCTCTCTCTGTGTCTCTGTCTCTCTCTTTGTCTTTGTCTTTGTCTCTGTCTCTTTGTCTCTGTCTCTGTCTCTCTCTGTCTCTCTCTCTCTCTCTTTGTCTCTGTCTCTGTCTCTCTCTGTCTCTCTCTGTCTCTGTCTCTGTCTCTGTCTCTGTCTCTCTCTCTCTCTCTCTCTCTCTCTCTGTGTGTGTGTGTGTGTGTGTATGTAGAGTGGGCTCACTGTATAGGTGTTCTGGCTGTCTGGCCTTGTGGCACTGGTCTCCTCTGTAGAAGGGTAAATTCTACAGGATTGGAGCTCCAGGCTATCCTTCGATACTCTGAGTCAGTGTGCAACACACACTTTCAACTCCCTGTTCCAGGACATCCTTCCATGCTCTCAGTCAGTGTGCAGCACACACTCTCAAATCCCTGTTCCAGGTCTATCTGCTTTCTGTCCTGGCTCTGCCACTCGAGCTGTGCGACCTGGAACCCAGCTGCTTATCTCTGACTCTACTTCCTTCCTATAAGATGAGACAATGAGGGTCGCTGGGGGTGTCTCAGCCATTTTCTCACAGCTGTGATAAATATCTGAGGGTGCTATCTATTATGGTGGGGAAGGCCTGGCAACAGGAGCATGAAGGCATAGCAGGGTCACATTGCATCCACATTCAAGAGGAAGAAAGGGATGAATGTTGGCACTCAACTGTCTTTTTCCTCTTTTTCTTTTTGTCTAATACCTCAGCTCATAGAAAGTTGCCACTTCATATTTAGAATGAGTCTTCCCACCTAGGTTAACTCAAATCAAGAAACTCCTTGACTGACAGACATGTCCAGGGGTTTGTCTTCTAGGCAATTCTAGACCTTGTCAGGTTGATACCATTAAAAGGAATGAACCCCAGAATGGTGCCCAGTGTTCAATAAACACTGAGTATGGAGTAGCTATTATTGGCTCCTTGGCACAACAAAGGCACATGGCAGGTCTTAATATATCTATATGAATAATACGAGCAGCAGAGTTTGGGATTAGATTCAGAGCCAAGCTGAAACCCGAGAGCACAGAGTCATCTTCCCTTTCTTGCCGAAATCTTCTCAGGTTTCTCCGAAGTGCTGATAAGATGTAACGGCCAAAGGTGAGTGTTGTCTACTAAAAACAGCCTCCCTGGGTAGA
>JADRCD010182852.1:0-30897 GCA_019843815.1 Montemys delectorum
CCAAATGGAGAAGAGCTCTGCTTTCATTCCAAAGCTCAGCCTGACTCAGTGCTTACAAGCTATCCCTTCTCTGAAAGCAGAATCCGACTCAAGAGTTTGCTTCGCAATTCGTCACCCTGGTGTTGATACTGCCCTCTGCCGACTACTCTTGTAGGAGCAAGGGCCTAAGCAGGGGCGACCTGATGTTTTAGTTTTATAGTTGCTGACACACTGCCCTCTGGTGGCTCCTAGAATAATTGCCCTCTGTCCTAGGAGTCTGCAACTGCTCTTATCCCAGGCAAATGCTTTTCAGAACTATTGTTTTCCCAACACTCTCACACTGTTTATGCATATTTACACTGATATAGATTGCTATCATAATGCTCTTCTCCAAACCTATCCCATTAACCAACTTTCTTTTCGTTAACTAGACTTATTTTTAAAGGGATTTCAAATGGGAAGACCAAAGCTACAAAGCAGCTGTAAAATTAAATTAAAGGAAGACACACCAGTATGGGGAAGTTCAGACAGCTGCCCTTCAAAGCTCCCAACCTAAGACTCACTCTGTAATTGTTACAGGGAGATTAGCTGGTGTTAGAGAGTGTTAAAGACTTGGCAGTAAACTGGCTTTTGCTTGGATGGTATCGGGAGGATTGGGGAGTGCTGAGCAGAGATTAAGGGCTATGTACTTCCCTGCTACTTAATGCAATGGGTATGCAGGGCTTAAGCAATCTCTTGAGGGACCTGCTGCAGGTGGCAAAGCACTTTGATTTTCCTCTGCCTATGTAGTCTGTATATGAGAAGTGATTTTTTTTAGGGATCTAAGCCAATTACTGCCAAAATAGGATGGTCCAAGGTGGCCAGTGAACATTCAGCATCATGGACTCTGAAATTAGGCAGCTCTGGCTTATTTCTGGGCAAATTCATTACCAAGCTCCCAGCTGCATCTAGAATTCCCACTTCCAGTCAGCTTAGTCTTACTCAGACATAGTCATTGAGATTGAAGGTACAAAGGTTAGAGGCGGGAGAGGATGAATTCTGTTTCCCTTTAAATGATTAATAAAGTCAATTCTGAAATTCCAGCTTCCAGTGACTGTTTCGGGTTGGGTAGTCTTGAAGCCAGTGTGGGCCAATGAAATAGAAGAAATTCTAGCTACTGGTGTGGGCAAATACGCACAGGGCAGTGGCCTTTCCCCTCACAGATATGTGTAATGTGTGTGAGGGTCGTCAGTTGTAGTCACCTTACATGCTAGAGATGGAAGGCAGAGTGACTAAGGACAAAGCAGGACCCAGAGGTGGCGGAATCCTGGTCCTCCACACCACTATTTTTTGATGAGGTAAGCATCCTTCAAACCGTCCCTCTAGTGAGGAAAGGGATCCCCCTCCCTCTTACCCAGTGGTACAAATCTGCTTTGCTGAACTTGGGACCATCACCTGCTAGCTGACACAACATAATATAAAATAGGTATGAGCTGTGAGATTTTCTTTTTTTAAAAAAAAAAAAAAATCTAACTGGAGAACCACAGCACACATAGAAGCATTAAATATCAGTTGGGCATGCTGATTCAGATAATAATCCTGTTGCCCCAGTATGTACAGGTTGATACAGGGAACTAAAACTGTGGGGTCAGCCTGGGCTACATGGTGAAACCTGTCTATATGTGAACACATAAATAAATAATCAAATTTTAGCGCATTTCAATATGTGTGAGGAACAGCAAAGCAGTATTTTGATACTCAGTGAGAGCCTGCTGTGAGCCAGGCACCATCCTCAGTTTTATAGACATCACCCTACAAATGTTCTAGCATGGCAAGTAGGTGTTGTGCCTAAGGTAACTTAGGGCTAAGGAATGAGTTTTCTTTTACTTTTATGTACGTGGGTGTTTTGCCTGCGTGTACAGCTATGCATCATGCGCATGCAATGCTCTCAGAGGCCAGAAGAGGGAGGGACATACAACCAGAACTGGAGTTATAGACAGTTGTGTGCTGCCGTGTGGTTGCTGGGAATTGAACCTGCATCCTTGGGAAGAGCAACCAGCACCCTTAACTGCTGAGTCATCTCTCCAGCTCCAGAGCTAAGGAAATGTAAGGCTCAGGTAGCTTGGTACCTGCTCAGTTTTACAATGAGTGCTGGTGAGTGCGACTCTAGGTTTTCCACAGTAGCCAAGAATTGGAAAATTAGTGTTGCACAGTATCTAGTCTTCCTCCCTCCCTTCCTTCCTTTCCCCTTTCACTCTCCTCCCGTTCTCTTTCTTTCCCCTAACTCCCTGGTAAGTTTTTGCTATGGACCCTGAAGTGGCCGTGAACTAACAAACGTAATCCAAATGATTGACAGGATTACAGGATTGGCTACTGTGTCGAACTGTGGAAAGTATTATGCGTGGCTTTGCATTCTAATAGACTAGGTCTCTGTTTCTTACTCGAGTGGAATAATCTTAGAGAAATTATCTAATTTCCCTGATACTCTCTTTTATTATTTTGAAATATGGGATAGTTATATCTTTTTTCCCCACTGTGATTTGCACCAGAATGTGTAAGATGATCCTTTTATAATCAGACTGTATCCTTTGAACTGTCACTAGCATGGTCATCAGAGGTCCAAGCTGGGTTTGAGGACACTTTTCTAATGCCATAGTAACACTTTATTTCATAGGAAGCCTCCTGGTGTTGGGGTATGAGCAATACCTCCTTTGCCGACCATATTTATATTTAATTATTGTTGATTCTGCAGAAGCTGCCACCATCATACATTTTAAAGTGTTTGTCTTATCAGGGTATTCGAGCACATACTGTTACGCTTCACTCTTTTACTTTAAAAAGTTGACTTTCATTCAATGACCTTTGAGAAGCATCAAATGTAAAGTTCAAATCCATCCAGACTTCAGTTTGAGCAGCAAATATTTAAAGATCAATAGCCGAAGCAAGGCTTCCAGAAGCTCAGAACATCTCTCCTACTGTCTCTGTTCTTTTGTATTGAAGCATCAGGAGCCATCTTCCTGACGCTACCTAAGGGGCTTCCATGCCTTCCACTCTCACACATGAAACCAGATCCTCCCCAAACTCAGTGAATGGACTCTGTGCTGCCACGCTCCCTGCCATGATGATAATGGACTGTCATCTGAAACTGTAAGCAAGCCCTCAATTAAATGCTTTCTTTTATAAGCTTTGTCTTGATAATGATATCTCTTCACAGCAATAGAACAGTTACTAAGTCATCATTTTTTCCTCCACCCCTGATGGTCCATCAGTAGTATTGGTGTGTTCTCCCACATTGGGTTTTCTCAAAAGTGCATGTGTACTCAGCCTTAAAACTGACAGTTCTTAAAACCAAGAAGTCAGAAAACAGATTTCATTTGCTGTGTTTTCATTATTCCAGCTCCATTTAAATTCCAGTGCATTGTTCTAGGAAAACAGACAATTACAACATATTTCCATATTCTATTGTTTAGAAATCGTAGCCTTAAGTTCTCTCCAATTCATTCCTCCTTCTCTTCCTTCCTTTCCTCTCTCCACCCTCCCTCTCCCTTTCCTCCTTCCTCATTTCCTCTCCCTTTCTTCCTACTTGCCTGAATGCATGTCTGCATTAATTTTTTCTTGCTTTCTTTCTTTCCTTTGTTCCTAATTACTCAAAAAATTCTCCATCTCTTTTTTTATTATTGTTTTAGAATACTTTGAAGGAACATAAAATATTGAAAAAAAATATTGCAAGGGACTCATCTCAAGGAAAACCCAGGGACCAACACATCTCATGCACACCTGGACCCTTTTAAGAGAGATGCCATATATTTGTCCCTGGTTTCACAGAAGCTATGCTACATAATTTGTAAGTTGGCAGTGTAAATTATAGTACACATAGAGTCTTTTTTTTAAAAAAGGCTTATTGTTTAGAAGAATAATGGTGAGTTTTGTCCAGGAGAGATTTCCTCCTAAGACGCAGTCAAGGGGTGAAAGCAGTCTCCGTAGCATCTAAATGTACAGCCCCACAGTGGGTTCATAGGGATGGTACACATGGCTTCTCAGTGCTCACTGGCAGTTATATATGCAGATGCATCCCATTATAAGGAGCCCAATAATGCAGGTTGTGGGGTAGAGCTTAATGTTTGAGTGGAGACACATGTAGCAGATATACAGGTTGGCCTTCATGCAGGACCCCAACAACTGGAATGAGGGGCATACCCTGACTCTGTTGCCTGCCTGTGGGATCTGCTCCCCTAACTGGGCTGTCTTGTCTGGCCTCAGTGGGAGAAGATGTACCTAGTCCTACAGAGACTTGAGGTGCCAGGGTGGGTTGGGTTTTCTGGGAGGGACTTTTCCCTTCTCAGGGGCAAAGGAGAGTAAGGGGTGGGTGGAGGGGTTGGGGGAAAGGAGACTGGGCAGAGGGCAATGTGGTAGGGATGCAAATTGAATAAATAAATAAGTGGAAAAATATTTTAGTGTAAAGAAATTAAATGCCAAAATAACAATAAGACCACTCTAAATGGATCAAAGAATATGGAAAGGAAATATTAGGAGAAAAGAGGGAAGATAGCTCAAGACATAGGCACGGGTGATGCCTTTCTAGCATCAGCAACAGCACAGAACACACTAGCAATAACCAATGAGCAAGAGTGTATGAAATTAAAATGCTTTACAGAGCAAAAGGAAAAATACTGGAATTAAAGACAAAGTGTTTAGAATGGTAGGAAACCTCTGAGCTGTCCCCTGACAAGGGATTATTATGCAGCATGCACAAAGAACTCAGAAAAGGTAGCCCTTGAAAGAACAATGATCAATAAACAGACAAATGAGCCAAACGGATCATCAACGATGCTGATGAAGGACACATTCATCAGTCGGTGGAGCTGGGATGAAGTTGATATTTTCTAATAAAAACTGAGGAATCTAATGCTAACAAAAGCCAGGATGGAGTCTGTTTCCCTCCCAGAAAGAGTTGAACATGATTGTCATAGAAGAGGGCAAACCAAGCCCTTCCTCTTTCCTGCTAGAGCTGAGGGGAGGCTACAAACAAACATTGTAATTTGGTGCTGAATTCTTGGTGTCTAATAAAGATTGTTTGAAAGTTTGTCAAGCTCTAACCTTTACTAAACCCCCACTTTAAAAGCTTAAACTGGGCACAGAGGTGGCTCAGTGGTCAAGTGTTTTCTGCTTTTTTCCCCCCCTCAGAGGACCTGCATTCCTAGCACCTAGGTCAGGTGGCTCGCCATTACCTGTACCTCCTGATCCTGGGGATCCATCTGAGGTCTCTGTCATCTTGGGCAACCATACTTACAGGCACATCCTCACATGTATACATAGAAACATAATTAAACAACACCAACAATACATTTTTTTTTGTTTTGTTTTGGCTTTTTTATTTTCCGAGACTGGGTTTCTCTGAATAGTCCTGGCTGTCCTGAAACTCACTCTGTAGACCAGGCTGGCCTCGAACTCAGAAATCTGCCTGTCTTTGCCTCCCAAGTGCTGGGATTAAAGGTGTGCGTCACCACAACCCAGCTAATGATACATTTTAAAAGCTCCAACCCTGTGGGATTTGGAAACATGCACATCTGAAAGCACCTCCTGCAGCCAAGATTTCTGACTACCCTTAAAGAGACTGTTCACCTCAGGATAGTGCCTAAAAACTCCTGGCCTTGGGCACGAGGTCAGCAAGGAGCATGGCTCACTGCGCCTTCTACCCGGCAACTCAACCCGACACCTCTGTGGAAGAAGAAGGTGCAGGAGAGCAGGCTGTGAATGCCTTGGTCTACTGGCGTCTAAGCAATTGTCAGATGGAGAAATGCCTAGTTTGAGGAGTTCTAATATTTCCCATCTTTTCTAATTGAAATATGGCTTCCTTCTATCTAATCGTCGAGGGACGATGTAACCCTTCAGAGTCATTTAAGAACATGGCAGGAAGTAGCTATCCTAAATAGTTCTCACCCCGAGACAGATGGACTCAGGTAGCAGGAAATCAGTAGCTCTTGTGAAATATCTGCTTTCGTATTTTCTGACCAAATTGTTGTTTATTCTGATATATGCAAACCCTGAGGCTGTTAGGCAGTCTTGCCTCCTCCAGGGCAGCCTTCTCCTCAGATTAGTAACAAACCAGGAACAGAAACATCATTCTCTTGCCTTTGAAATGATGAGATTTATAAATGCCTTGTGATTTATCTTAGAAGCCTTCAACTTAGTGCTTGGGCAATTTAAATCTCACCAGAAGAGTCGAATGTAGAAAGATGTGCCAGGATTTTAGTTTTACATGTGCGGTAGAAATGCATAGAGAAGGGCCTGGAAATAAAGGGGCACAAATTACTCCAGAGCATAAATATTTCACAGCCAAGCTTATATTCTCTCTCCTTCACATAGGCCTGTGATATTTGGGTGAAACATAAATCTATGATAATGCTTTCTAGCAGGAGTATGATTGAAAATATATTAGCAACTTAGTTTAAATCTATTTAGATTTTTCTAAAGATGATTAGAATCCACTTTCCCTTCCTGAATATTTGGCCTTCTGCATTCTCAACATATTTAAGAGTAAGAATGAGTTAACTATTGCCTCTTGATTAGAAGTCAAAATTAGGATGTGTCTCCTTGGGAATGTATAGCATGATATAAATAGCACTTGCTAATATTATTAACAAGGAACTGTCCTACTTTTTAACCAAGAGATAAAAGGTGGCTTTCTAACTGCAGAGAACCACTCTTGCTACAAACTCACCTCATTTCATAAGTATAATTAAATGATCTAAATTTGAACTCCAAATCTATGGTGAGGGGACCCGGTAGAAGTAGAACTCCCTTGTGCTCTTATCGGAGCAAGCATGAGGTCACGCCCAGCACGACATCCAGCTTTTTGATGTCATAGCCCCCGAGGAAGCGAGGAAGTGCTCAGCTGTCATAATTAAAGCCTCACAAAGGATGAATTATAGGTGAATGGCAGGGGGAAAATCAAGTGTTGATTTTTATGCAGAACTCATAGGGAGAAAGAGTAAAGTCATGAATTGATGGCAACTTGTGATTGTGGGAGTTCTAAGGTGGGTCTGTTGTTACTAAGAAAACATGTCACAGATAACATAAAACAGGTTCAACAAGAACAGACTTTGCAGGCAGTTGTGGAGAATTTTCTCAGGGAGATGCTAACAAAAGTGTATCTCTCCACTAAGATATAGTACCAATGACAGGACAGGGTAATAATCTTTCCCAAGTCCACCTTGGAAAACGATGGGGTTTATTGGGCTTGCTTTCTGAGCATGGAAGGAAGGGGTTATTTATAGGAGTGTGGGTGACCCTCAGACAACTGTGCTATGGAAAATTCTCACTCCAGCATGGATGACGACCTTCTCATAGTCATGGACATGAAATTCCTCACCAGTTAACCCTCCATTTACTGTATATGCAATCATTTCTAGAAGCCATATGTCGCTGGGGCAGAAATACAAATAGCTAGAGGGGAAGTTCAGAGAGTATCTGAGATAAGAGGTGAGCTTCTGATGACCCCCTTCATCCCCTCTTTCTATGAGTAGATGTCTAAGGTCTGATAGTAAGATCTCTTTCAGGCTGAGCAACCCATGTATCTATTAATACGTAGATAATTAAGTGAATGTGGTCCATACAAACCTGAATGATTATTTGGCCTTAAAAGGAAGGTCATATACACACAATGACCCCGATGACCTTCAAGGCATCATGTGTTAAGGAACAGGGGTATTGTTTGAATCTGTTCATATGAAGTTCCTAGAGTAGCTCAAGTCATAGTACCAGAAGGTAGAGCTATGTTTTCTCAGTGATGATGCAGGAGGAGAGGTGAGTTAGTGTTTAATGAGTACAGAATGTCATTTGAGGAAGATGGAAAACCCCTGAATATAGATAGCCGTGATGGCTGTACAACAGTGAGCATCAGCTGTGTGGCTGTTGTAAATCGTGCCACTACGCACATGGAGGCACAGTGTGTTTCTGAGTCCTGTATTAGCTACTTTTGTGTCGCCAAGATAGGATGCCCTGACAAGAAGCAACTGTGAGGGACAAAGGTTTGTTTTGGCTTATTGTTCCAGATAGAATAAGTCCACCATGTTGGGAAGGTATGGTGGATGGAGCTTGAGGCAAACCTGGTGGTTAGCAAGCAGAGTAATGAGATTTCATCCACATACAGGAAGGAGAGAGAGATGGGTGGGAGGAAGTAGAGCCAAGCTATCAAACCTCAAAGACGACGCTCAATATCATACTTGCTCAGCAAGGTAAGGTTCCACAAGCTCCCCATAAGTCCTAATCAGTTGGGGACTCCATGTTCAAACACATGAGCCTATGGGGGACATTTCACATTCAAACTAAAAGTCCCCACATTCAGTTTTGGGAACTATGAGCATACTAGATTACTGGATCATATTGTAATTCTTTTAGGAACTGCTAAATAGTGGGGTTTTTTTGGTACACACACACACACACACACACACTCATTCTTGCTAGTAGTTTCTGTAGGACAAAATTCCAAAAGCATAGAAGTAAAATTGGCTGATCAAAAACATTTGGCATCTATCACAAGTTTTACCTGAAGGAAGAGTGTGCTAATTTTCATTCCCATTTATAGTACTCTACAGTACTGAAGGCCCTGCCTCCAAGGCGTGGCGTGCTGGCCTTCAAGGCGTGCTGGCAGGCTTTGCATGATGCATTCTTGGCTTTTGCAGTTTGGGTTTGGATTTCACCAGCTGTGAGGCTGGAGTTCCTCATCATTTGTGACCATTTGTAGTTATTCTCCAGTGGCTTTCCTATGTCCTTTGTCACTTCCCTATTGTGACATCTTTTTCCTAATGACTCCAGTCTGTGCAAATTATAAAAATCATCACTTTGTCTTTGGCAATTTTTTTCTTTTTCTTTCTTTCATTTCCTTAAAACTAGTGTCTCTAGGCAGAGGCAGGCAGACTTCTGAGTTCGAGGCCAGCCTGGACTACGGAGTGAGTTCCAGGACAGCCAGGGCTACACAGAGAAACCTTGTCTTGAAAAAACCAAAAACCAAAAACCAAACTAAACCAAAACAAACCAAAACAAAAAAAGCGTCTCCTGACCATACTCATGAGTCTTTTTTAAAGTAACTTCAAAAGTCAATTTGTATTGTAATTGTTAGCATCAGGGCATCCAAAGCCTATAGCGACACATGGGCGGGTCCACAGACCTGTTGCCAGGGCAACAGCCGCCATATTCCCAGAATTCATTGGGCTCACCTCCCACCTTTACCTGCGGCCCCTACGTCAGAACCCATATATATACACAGGAAACATTCCTCCATCTTGCTCTCTCTCCCTCCTCTCTTTCCGAGCTACTGCCCCCTCTCTCCCTCTCAATTAAACCTCTGACACGTGTAACTGTTTGGGCCTAGTGTGTAGTGTGTCCTGATACAACCCGCCGTTCTAATACATCAGTAATATGAAAATAATGATTTATTATAATAAATTATAAATTTCATCATAAATTATGATAAATAAAAATTAAGTTAAAATTATTTAATTATAAATATAAATTGTAATATAAATGTATTGTCTTTTTAATTATTTTTACTATGTTTTATATTATGTTCTTAGATGTTCCTTTCATTTTGTTATTTATTAATAAACTCATTTTTATTTGTTTTCAGTGCTTTAAATTATAATCAACAGACCCACCGAAATTCTGTGATGTGAGGAGAGAAGTTGGATGCTGGGTCTTTCGTCCAATGGCCAGTTGCTTGCTCCGCTTCCTTTCCCTCACTAATTTAAGTTGCAAAGATTAGCTGTGTTAAAATACCACCCTCCTCTTTATTTGCTTTCCTCTCCTCCCTCTCTGTTGCTGATTTCATAACATAGTATTTTATTGTGGCTTCATAACCTCATTAAAAACATATTAAACATAGACTTTCCCTCCACCACCTTTATTAATTTTTTTGTTGTTTGTGGCTATTTTTGCTTGTATATTATTTCAGATAAACTTCAGGAACAATTGCTAAAGTTTATTAAACTCTATTGGGATGCTATTGAATTTACAGATTAATTTGAAGAAATTGACATCTTAAAATACCGAGTCTTTTTCATCTAGGAACAAAACACTTTACAAATCTATTTATCTAAGTCATTTTAATTAACAGTTACCTCTTGATTGCTCTCAGGTGAAGACAAGTTCCAATTTCAAGTTTTTGTAAGAGCGTCCTGTTCTGCTTAATTACCTCCTTTGTTTCTCTTGACTGTTTTTCCTTACCCTCTGCCACAGAGTATAGAGCTCATTAGCATTTGGAAGCAAACATGTTAGAAGAAAAATATTTCATTAAACTTCTGTCAGGAAGAAAGGAGGATGAGAGCCCCATCATGGGATGAGCCATACCCATTTGGAATGGGAAGGAATGGAGTACAGAGGAGGAGGGAGAAAGGGAGAGAAAGCCGAGTCCTGAAGAATCAAATGCATCAGACCCTGGTTCTTAAAGAACCAGAAATTCCATGATTGACTTATTTAATTTGAAATGTTGTTAATTCCTAGAAAGTGAGGGGGAGCCATGCCTAAGCATGAACAAAAAGGTTCCCGGACTCAGATATAAATGATATTTTTGGAATGGCAGAGTTACTGATACAATTTCAAACTGGAAGGAAGAACTACGTTTAAAAATTTAACAGTCAATTAAGCTTTGGGTAAATAAAGCATAAAGAAAATAGGGGATCTCTTACGAGATGATTGTAACTATTTACCAGCACCATGATGACGTCACACAAAAGAGGCCGTCCTTTGTATCTATCTTTGCAAGATGGATAAACTGCTTTTAAATTGCATTAAATTGACAATGAAAGGCCAAAGAATGAAGTAAGTGTGTTTTAAAGAAGAACGTCCCAGTGGCCACTAGAGGGAACAATAAGCAGCCTTTCTTCCAGGCTTTTGAGCAGATGAATATTGCTGAGAAATGGGAGGCAATTGGAGGCAGAGCACTTGAAGCCACCTCAATCACTTTTCTGGGAGAGCAATGGCTTTTAGAAACGGTCATTGTATCTGACATCTAACCCTGGCAGAGCATCAAGTGCCTTTCGAGGGGAATGTGTGTCTTGGTAGAAATAAAGTGAATCTATCAATGAATACAGAAGTGTTTCTAAGGAGTTCATTAGGAAAACTAAGCCTTGATTCTTATGCAGAAGTGTGCTGCCCTGCTATCTCATTCATTAAGCCTGTTGGTTAAAACCTCTTCAAAGTAACTTCACAAAGATAACTCCCCCCCCCCCCCCCCGCCCCCTTCGAAAACAAAAATGAAGGCATAGGCTTCTTTTTTTTTTTTAATTTTATTTATTTACATTCTAGTTGTTTCCCCCCCTCTCCTTGGTCCCCCCTCCCACAGTTCCTCATCCCATTTCTCCTCCCTCTTGCCTCCCAGAGGGTGCTCCCCGCCGCCCCCGCCCCAGGCCTCCTCCTTCTCTGGGGCCCCAAGTATATCTAGGATTGAGAGCATCTTCTCCCACTGAGTCCTAACTAAGCAAACCTCTGCTGTATTTGTGCCAGGGCCTTGGACCATCTCCTGGTTGGTGGCTCAGTCTCTGGGAGCTCCCTGGGGTCTGGGTAAGTTGAGGCTGCTGGTCTTCCTATGGGGTCCTCTTCCCTTTAGCTTCTTCAATCCTTCCCCTAATTCAACCATGAGGGCCCCAAGTTCTGTCCAATGGCTGGATGTAAGCATCTGCCTCTATCTCAGTCAGCTGCTGGTAGGGCATCTCAGAGGACAGCCATGCCAGGCTCCTGTCTGTAAGCACATCATAGCATCAATAATAGGCTTTTTACAACCTTGAGAATCAGCTGTTCTGAGGCAGCAGTGCTTCCAAGGAGAGCAGATGCAGGGCCTGCCTCCCTCAATGCTGAGATCTCAATTCAATTGTTCAGAACACTTGGCAACAAGCACTGTCTTCATGAGGGTCTAAGAGGAGTAGATTTTGTGTGAGCCTCTTTTTAGGTTGGACCATCCAATGCTCACCTAATCTACTGTAGTATTCATGGGGGAAAACTGTCTTCTATACAAGATTCCACCTATTACCCAATATAAATGACCTCTGTCCTTTACATCTTAATTAGTACTCTGCATTCCAAAATCACCATGCTTTTAAAAGAAAAACACTCACACACACGCACATACACACACACACACACACACACACACACAGCCTTTGAAATATCGGTGATCTTGATTACAAGAAGAAATAGAACAAGCTTATCTCATCGTAAAAGGAAACACTGGAAAACAACCTCGCCTAATACTGCACTACTGCACAGAGCTTTACAACTGCTTATCTTTCAGTCTGGTCAGCTGGTCATTGCATCAGAGTAAGGAAGTAGAACTAAGTAAGGAACACACATCAGTGTAAGATCTTATGGGAATCACCCTGCTTGGTAAAAGGAAGGCCTAGAAGACTGGGCCCTGGGGCTGTCGTCATCCAGACCTGTGGGTACCTTCTTTTTTGTTGATGGTCTAGTCTGCAACTGAGATAAAGCCAGTGTAGGAATCCTTCGAAGGGCATCTCTCTAGAAGAACTTCAGATGTAACAAGAGGAGGGCATTTCAGTTTGTCTGTCAGTGTACTTGTGTGCTGTCACATGGCATTTTGGTTTCTCAATTACTTATTTTCTCTGGTCCAGTTTAATACATAGACATGACACCCAGTTAATGCCTTGCAAAGAGACAATTCAGTGTCTTCAGCAGTTGAATGGCTTTGGTTTTCATTATATCACCATCCTGCTTTGATTTATTGATTTTGTAGAAAACCTTCTCAAAGCCCACAGAGCTGCCGAGTGTGTGCTCACATCCTTTCAGCTTTTGATAAAGGCATTTGAAGTTATTCAAATACACCGTTTCTTCACGTTGTTACTTCATAATAATAATCTGCCTGAACTAGATACTGTTTTCCTCAGCTTTGGTCACTGTGACAAATTATTCCAGTGGTGTCACCTAAGAGGGAAGAAAGGCTTATTTTGGCCCATGATTTCAGAGGGTTCCAGGGTGTGTTTGCAAGGCTCTATTGCTCTAGGCTCCAAGCAAGATAGAATATCATGGCAGACTAGGCATGATGGAACAAAGATGTGTACTTCATTATGGTCAGGAAGTGAAGAGACAGGGGAGGTCAGAGGAGGGGAGTACAGCAAGAGGAGAGGGAGGGAGCAGGAACCAAATATACTCTTCAATGTGTGTTCCCAGTGACCCACTCCCTCCAATCAGGCTTCATCTCCTAAAGTGGCCATTGCCTCTCAGTCCTTAACTATGTATGAATCTAGTGTGGATCAATCATTCGATGACTCTAGAGTCTTCACTATCCAATTGTATTCCTTACGCTTCACCTCTGAATTTCAAAGCGTTGGGGACCAAGCGTTCGACATATGCACCTTCATAGGGACAGTTTCTATCGCTAATGCTTTAAATATCAGCAAGAAGGAGGTTGTATGAAAATGGGATAATGTTTTCTGTACACGAATACAACATCATCTAGATATAGAAAGCTGTTATTGATGAGAGCCTTTTCTGACACTCCCTAATTTACATACAAACTAGATTACTTTTGAGTGCATTTTCATGCCATTATTGATCATTTCATTTGAATGGTACAGTGAAGTTTTCCTAGAACTGATAATTTTTTATTTGGCATTTTACATATTTATATGTCATCTCTATCATATACCCATGTTTACAAAATCAAACTGGATTAAGATCATTTTCCTAACATATTCAACTGTTTAACTTTAAATACTTAATTTTAAAAAATGTAATCCATTTGAAATTGTCATAACTACTGCAATTGATGTGCGTACCCCATCTTGAGATACATTGATTGAATAGACAGTCCTGACCTAGGAAGTGTCATGCTTGATACTGATGGTTGATAATGCACAGGATCTAGAAAAAACCTGGAGACAAAGCTCTTGCATGTCTATGAGGAGTTTCCTAACTAGGGTAAGTGAGGTAGGAAGGCCCACTCTAAACTTGGGCTGTGTTCCAGCACGGAGAGAAAATGAGGAAGGGAGCAGAACACCAGTATCCATCTCTGCTTCTTCCTCTGCTCACTCACCTCCCCTCCCTCCTCCCTCCTGACTGTGAAAACATTGTGACAGTTGCCTCCTGCTCCTGTTCCCATGCCTTCCCTGGCATACTATGCCTTCAAACTGTAGAGCAAATAATCTCATTTTCCTTGATGTACCTGAATCAGGTATCTTGTCACAGCAATGAGAAAGCGTCGTGTACTTACTATGCAAACACTGCCACTATAACTTTGATAATTTGCAAATCTGAGCCTGAGTCCCATATGGCCATAAAGTGAAGAGTTAATCACCATAAAGGCCACCGCCTATGCAATACATTTAGTCGTCTTTTTAACTCCTTTGAGGGACTTCAACTGATTAAAGACAATGTGTGTGACCTGAGTTGAAACACCATCTTCTGCATGTGCTATTCACCTACATTACATGCATCAAAGTGCTATTCTAAGACACAGAAGTGGTTTCAGAATGCCCAGACTTTGGGTAAAACCAAATGAAAGCACCAAGCCCCATTCTAAGTACTTTCCATGGTAGTTTACGTCACATTCTCTTTAGAACATAGTGTTCCTCGGGGCTTCACGAACAGAGGCTCACTAAATTCAAATCAAAGAGGAGAACTTTTGTAGTATTTATAGACCTCAGAGACTGTAGGACACCCACTGGAGTTTGAGAAAACCCAAGTCCCTCTTCAGAGGCTTTGTAATGGCTCCTCTGTTGCAGGCTTATTTAGTTTCTCTGTCATCATTTCCCACTCAACTATCTTGCACACAGAATTGAAGGCCAAGGGGTCTAACCTAGCTTATACATTTCCATGAAGTCAGAGGTCTCTGCCTATTCAATCAGTGACTCTTCTGGGACTCCTCATCAGAAGCAGTAAGCCACAGGGGTCTGGTAACAGGAACTGCAGGGGACGTAGACATCGGTCCATCATGAATACATCAATTTCTCTTCCTAATAATCTTCCTTCTCAAAGTACAATGACATACTGCAGCGGTTCTGGGGCCTACTAAAGACCTGTCAGAGTGGAGGATGCAAACGTTGGTTTATATAGTATGTAATATGATTACAAACTATTCTGTCAGTAAAACACGCTTTATTCTTTTTTAAGGTTTACTGTTATCAAGGCTTGTTTTGGCTTTATGTCAGCTCTCCTTCCTGGACTAGATTACATCCTAACTTTAATATTTAAAAAATTAAAAAAAAAAAAGCAGAGAAATTGTATTAGTAATAGACTCCTCTGTAGAGAATCAACCCCTTCAAACCGTCTATGATGAAAACTGAGGAATTTAATGTTTAGCCTAATGTCTCACTGACTTCAACAAATGTCATGAAATAATTTACTTCTAAAGCGTGTAGGCAGTGGGTGGTTCCCTTCCTCTAAATGTTGATATTCTGAATCAGTTCGTTTTCTCATTGCTGTGAAAAACACTGTGTAGAAGTAACTTAAGGGATTAAGGGTTCATTCTGGTTACAGTCTTGGAGGATACAACACGCCATGACAGAAAACGTGGTGGGATCAGGGTGAGGCAGTTAGTTACTGATACTGCAGACAGGAAGTAGGGATGTGTTATACAATCTCAAGGCCCGCCCTCAGTGACCCACTTCCCCCACTGAGGTGCCATCTCAGGAAAGTTCTACAACTTTCTAAAAGAGCGCCACCCACTGGTGGTGAAGTGTCCAAACACACAAGCCCATGGGAAATAGTTTACATTGAAACCAACACATCATGTGAACAGAGCTAGAAATGTTCATTATCACTGAAGTCATTAAAATTCACCCTTTCAGTACTATTTTATATACAAACGAGTTCAATACAAAATAAACAATTTCTCAACAATCATGGCTGGTAGATTCTAGTATGCATAGGAAGCAAATTAAAGACTCTTATCCAATCAGTATAAGAGGGCACAAGAAAAATATCTCTTTGAGTAAGGACCCCAGCATACCTTGATACAAATGATCCAGGGGTGCTCCAAGAAACCTTTTAGAATATACTGCCATGCATAGTTGGAGATAATGTTAAGGAGACTCCCTGGGATGTCTTGGCTCCAGCTTTGTGAAGGAAATCAGCACACAGTGCACTTCATCTTTAGGGCACCCATGCACTGGTTAGTTAGTTACACCAGCCTGGGTCTCATTTGCAAGGTGGGCCAGGGAGCATCTGGTGTTGGTTTAGCATTTACCTGTTGGCCCCACATCACCTAAGTAGCTTTCTGTGCCTTCAGTGTCCTGTCTGTGGGATGCTTTTGCTTTTCTTTGAAACAAGTGTTTTGCCAGGGGAAACATGGCTTTTGAAATCAGGTACATTTTCTTGGGCCTTGGAATACATGATTGGGTTAAATGATTACAAAAATGTTATGATAGTCTTTGGGGCTGTTTTGAAATGTCATGCCATATGGTTTTTTGAATCATAAAAGCTTACAAGTGATACCAGTTCAAATTGAAAATCATATGACTAAAGTACTTAAGATATTCTGAAGCCCACAGGGAATTTTTAGTGTCTACACAGGAAAAACGCTAGAAAATTGAAGGCATGTAATAGCATGGGAGACTCTGGCCTTGCTTATCATAGAGATCTCCTGGGTTGTAAACGGAATTTCAAAAAAAAAAAGATGATTGTTGCAAACTGAAAGGGATTTCAGAAAATGTCAGAAGCAAAACTTATTTTCCTGAGTTTAACCTGTGTTTTTTACCTAATGCTTTCTTCACAACAGAGCCCCTTTATTTTCCATTCCTACACTGAACACTGACCTAAAGTCTTTTTATCTGTCTTAAACCTTTTTTCTTCTCAGCCAAAGTCAGGCTTGCTTTGTAGTTTGTATTTCCTATATGTTTAATTTCTGGGCCGTGAAGGCGTTAGACTCTAAGAACTTGTTTATTTTTTCCTAATTGTTTCCCTTGGAGATGAAAATGATCAGCCACCGCACACTTTCCGATCGGATCTTCAGAGGCCTCCAGTGACTCGAGGTCTGGCTTCACTTCTAATTGCTCTGTGCTATTAAACAAAGGCGTAATTTATTTTCTGAAATGGAGTAGACATGTCTCCGAGATATATTCCCTCCCTCCCTCTCTATTTCTCTCCCACTCCCCCTCTCCTCTCTGCAGCTACACCCAAAGAACCTTCTCTTCTATGCCTTGCCTGAGATTTTCATGCACCCTTTGGGGGTCTTTATCCTATTTTACAACCTCTGGAATGTCGTGCTGCAGGTCTGTCTTGCAGCTGGGGTGCCTGAGCACAGACAACAAGCCACTTATGGGTGCTGTGGTTCTCAGTCTCCTGTGTACTTAGATACCTTTGGGTTACCACTGGGAATTGGGAAGAGCCGGTCCAAGGTTTTGCACTTCCCCTCAGGTCGTTTACACCCCAGGCAGGAAGGGAAAGGCGGAGCCTGGGGCTGGGAGTAGAATCGGGTTTGGTTCCCAGTGAGTGTAGAGAGTACAGAGGGACTGCCAGAGAGGCCCTCTCTGGGAGTTTTAAGTATTGCTCTCTATGATGAAGGCCTCCCCCTGTGGCGATCCTTGATGAAGGAGATGGTCCTTGGTTGTCCAAACTTTTTAATTTGATGATGGATGTGATTGCTTACATCTTACTCAGGGTGAACCAGTGGAAAGGAACGCCCAGAAAGGGAAACTCATTGGCTGAACCCTAGGGACCTATCTAGATTCCTCATTAGCATGGAGAACTCCAGGTGTTTATGCTATGTGACTGACTATTGCAGTCCTCTCAATGGGGTGTCATGGTTACAAGTGCCAGATCAGGTAGTTTGTCAGGGAGCTGGCCCTACATCTGCTGTTCACAGTTCTGAGATTCCCCAGGGTTTGGGCCTTACCAAACCTGTCTTCTCTCTGGTGGCACAGTCCACTTGCCCCACCCTGGAGCTACTGCTCTCTCTAAGTGTGATTGTTCAGAGGTCCGTCTGTCTCCACATTAGGGAGCTGCTCATAGGTGTCAGGGAACTTGTTTTGAAATCTACGACGCATTGTTTACTGAAAATAAAATGCAGGAAGATGTGAAGACTTGCACTCTAGGTTGCTGAGCATTGGCGCAGCCTCTAGAAGGAGGTTAAGTACAACTTTGATCTATTTCTCCTTTCTTATTTCGAGTCTCTTGAAGAGTATCTGTGGTGCTTTGGTTTGGATCTGGAATGTTCCTCAAAGGTCTATGTTAAATAATTGGCACCTGGCTCAGCACTCTTTATTGAGTTGGTAGAAATGTTTAGGAGATGGGGTTTCACAGAAGATTTTAGGTCATTTGTGATTTGTCCTCAAAGGGGATTAACTCAGACAGTTTCCATCCTTTTTACTTTAAAACAATTTTTTATTCTAAATATATTCTCTCGTACAATACATCTTTTTTTTTTTTTTTTTTTTGGTTTTTTTCGAGACAGGGTTTCTCTGTGTAGCCCTGGCTTTCCTGGAACTCACTCTGTAGACCAGGCTGGCCTCAGAACTGAGAAATCAGCCTGCCTCTGCCTCCCAAGTGCTGGGATTAAAGGCAAGGCGTGCACCACCACGCCCGGCTTGTACAATACATCTTAACCACAGTTTCCCCTCCCTCCACTCCCCCTAGCCACCCGATCTCCCTTTTCCGCAGATCTGCTCCCCCTCCATTTTCTATTCAGAAAAGAAGCAGGTCTCCAAAAGACAGCAGCAAAACAGGACAAAACAAGGTACAATAAGGCACGGTGAAAGCCAGCGTACGGAGTCTGAACAAGGCAATCGATAAGAGGAAAAGAGTCCCAAGAGCAGTTAAAAGAGTCAGAGACACACCTGTTCCCATTTAAGGAGTCCCACAAAACCACCAAGCTAACAGCCATAACCCCCCCCAACACACACACACACACACACACACACACACACACACATGGAGGACCTGTGCAGACCCATGCAGGCCTCCTGCTTACGGCTTCCGACTCCGTGAGCCCGTGTGAGCACTGCTTATTGATTTGGTGGGCCATGCTCTCCTGGAATCCTCCAGCTTCTCTGACTCTCACTCTGAGGGGATGGAATGGAGACCTCTAATTCAGACTCTCTCTGTGTAGAATGTCTGGCGGCAGGTCTCTCTGTCCTTGCTTCCATCTGCTGCTGGAGGAAGTCTAAGGGCTGCCGCACAAGCCACCCATTTATGAGTATAGCAGAATGCTGTTTACATCTTGACAGTTAGGAGGTGAGCAGTTTGCTCCCTCATGGTGCACTTGCTGGTGTTTAGAAGACAAGAGTGAGCCTAAGCCTTTAAGAGATGAGCCATCTCTCCAGCCCTCTCTTCTCTGTGCTTCCTTTGTCCCAGTCCCCAAATCAACATGGTCAACACTGTACAAACTGAACCTCCAGAATATTGAGATAAAATAAAATTCCTTTTTAAGGTTCAGATTCTTTGTTGAATTCTGTAGCTTGAATATGGAATATACCACAAAGACTTATGTGCTGACAGTTTGCTGCTATGAGCCTTTGAGGCAGGGCTTACTTCAAAGATACTAATTTTTTGGAGGTGTTCCCTTGAAGATTGAGTTGAGATAGTGATGGTTATGAGAGAGGCGATCGCGTCAGAAAGCATCACACACTAGGCCCAAACAGTTCCATGTAAGAGGTTTAATTGAGAGGGAGAGAGGGGGCAGTAGTGCGGAAAAAGAAAGGAGGGAGAGAGGGAGAGAAAGGAATGTTCCTTGTATTTATATGACTGGTGACGTATGGCCAGGTAAAGGTGGGAGTGAATTCCAATGGATTCTGGGAATATGGTGCCTGTTGCTCTGGCAACAGGTCTCTGAGACCCGCCCATGAGTCACCACAGGCTTTGGATGCTAACAGATAGGACTTGGGTTCTTTCTCTCTTTCTCTCTCTCTCCCTTTCTCTCTCTCTCCCTTTCTCTCTCTCTCTCTCTCTCTCTCTCTCTCTCTCTCTCTCTCTCTCTCTCTCTCTCTCTCCCTCCCTCCCTCTCTCTCTCTCTCTCTCTCTCTCTCTCTCTCTCCCTGCATTGTAGTTATTGTGAGGTGATCAGCCTGCTTTCATGATTCACTGTGTTGTCACAGACACAAAGCAAGAGTTTCCTATCTATCTTGTCTAAGGTATCTATCTTAGGATGTCAAAGCAAAAGCTAGAGTGACACACAACTGACTAACACAATGCCACCTTTTATGATGTTAGTCTATATCCTATAGTAACTACTGACTTAGACTCTAGTCATGTATATTGAGTTTCTTAAAGACCTTTTGCTTATTCCTGTGGATTTTCTCACTCAGATGCAAAAGCCCTAATATTTCAAGCCTGAAGACACCCCTTCACAAGGGTCCAGATGTTGACCTTTAAAAGCCAGAAAATGATCAGAATTCTGATGATTGTTTTTTCTGGTTTTCCTTTTTTTTTTTTCCAAAAAGAAAAGTGTTTTCCTAGCTGGTGCTGTCTGCTAACTCATACACAGTTCCTCCAGGCTACATTTCTTGATAAATTGTAGCTCGTGTCTTTGCATTTCTAAGAAGTTTACGGAAAGGTCCCAAGGGAAATAATAATTGCAAGCATCATAATCTATACCTGAACCTGGGCTACACCTACTTCATTGGGTTAAGTCACTGACCCTCTTAGTACCCAAGTCTTGTATTAGTTGCAGATTGTGAGTTTAAACAAAGGAATCAGCTTTGGCTCATGAGAAGAGAGAGGCCCAAGTCCCAAGCTTGGAGAACAACGGAAGAAAATACCTCCTGGAATCTGGTGATACCATCTACATTGCTCTCTCTCTCAGGAGGCTGCTCCAACTGGGACTTCCTTCTTTGTTCTTAAAATTGAAAGTCTTGGGAGAAATTAGCTAACTGGCCATCTTTAGATCCTGTGTACCTCCAGGCTAGAGAACTACAGAGACTCCTATGTTATGGCACAGAAGGGAGTCAGTAATTTCCCAAAGGAAATGGGAAAAAAAAAAAGAACAATAAACAAAAAATAACGATGTACCCCTGCAGTGGCCAGGGAAAAACCTATCGTTTTCCTTAAACAGCTCTTGCTCTTTTAGTATCACTGAGACTAGGTCATCCTGAGTGCAGACCCAATAGTGAGTTTGTTTGGGAGTCTGTTTCTATTACATTTTAAAAAATTTATTGTGTATGCACTTGCACGTGTGTGTGTGTATGCATGCCTGCTACAGTGTTTGTGGAGATCAGAGGAAAATTTGTGGGAGTGAGTTCTCTCCTTCAACCTTGTGGGACCCTGGGGCTCTGAGCTCAAGTCATCAAGGTTGTGTGCAAGTGACTTTACTAGCTGAGCCATCTTGCTGGCCTGGGAGTTTGTATTAATTTAAAAGATTTCCTAACCAGAGGGAATAAATAATCAGCTCTAGGATATCGGATAGCATAGAGACATTTTTTCTGTGTTTTTTTTTTTTTTCTAAGAATGTCTTAGGCAGAGCTGTTAACTTCTGAAATTACACTCTTGACATAACATCGCACTATTCATATTAGGAAAACATGGTAAGAATTATAATATTCTAACTCTAATTTCTGTGTGTTTACTCTTATGAGCTAAGGGATGTTTCCTTGACACCCTGTCCCCAAGACTCATGTGCTGAAGCCCTAACCCCAGCCCCTCAGAATGTGACTATTTTGGAGATAGGATTTAGATCAATAAAGTTAAATGAGGTCACAGAGGTGGACCCAGATGACTGGTATCTTTATCAAAAGAGGGAACGAGGGCACAGAGACATTCAAGGAGAAAGAAATTGTGTGAAGATACCAAAAACAGACCAATGATTCTTTAAGTCTGGTTTGAGGGGCTGTCATGTAGCAGCCCTGGCAAATGCAGGATAAATTGGTATAGCAAGTTCTTGTTTATCACAGCTCTGTACAGAAAGAATAATAGCTTCTGTATACGTGTTCTTCACTTAGATTCTAGCATCTCCTGGGCCGCTGAGTGTTTATTCTTGGTACTCCCTGCTCTTGCCATCTGTAATGGTAGCTGTGGTGTTAGCTGTTCGCTCTGACCTAATACTCAAATAGGGAGGTCTGTTGTTCCGTGATGCTCTCATGACGTTCCACCCCTTTACCAGGGGTTGGGGAATTTTCTGGAATTCTGACTGTGGAAGCCAAGCTCCTATGTCTACCTACACTTTGCTTACAGCTCGACTCTACTCTTCTGTTTGATACTGAGTGTTGCCGGGGAGAGACCTCTGGGGATTCCACTGAGCAATGCACACCAATAGCATCCATTGGGCTCTAGAATACTTATCAAGGTGTTTCTGTGACTCTGGGTGCTTTGAGGCTGGGCTCTAGAGGCAGGACAGGGATCAGCCTCTGCTTATTTGTGCCAACCAAGTGGAGAACGGGTGTGCTTTCTTAGTCTTCCAGTATAAATGAGAGCTATCTCATGAAAAAAAAAAAAAAAGGCCACTATTGCTTGTCCAAAGGGCAAGATAACTCCATTGAGAAAAGCCTTTGTTCTTTATTTTCTCTAACAAAATTACATCAATCCTTTATCATCCGTGGTTTAAGATTGCAACCCCCATCCTAGTCCCATGATGATACCAAATTCCACAGATACCTAAGCCCCTTATAGAAAATACAGTGTTTTCATATAACTTGTGCTCATGGCCATGTGTGATTTAAATTGTCTGCAGATCATGTATATTGCTCAATACAATGAAAATGTTATATAAATAGCTGTTGCTCTATATTGTTTAGGGAATGACATATTTGGTGTAGATGCATTTTTCCACTAAGTATTTTCAATCCAGATGTGATTGATTCTAAAGACAAGGGTCTGTAGATGTGAAGGGTCAACTGTGGGCTGAGAAAATGTCTTGGTAGGTAAAGTGCTTACTGCCTGAACATGGGGCCCTCAGGACTCACACAAGAGCTGGTGGCACCTCTTTGTAACCCCAGCACTCAGGAGGAGGGGGCAGAGATAGGTGGATTCTGAGAGCTTACTGGTTTCCCGTCCTAGCAAATCAGTAAGCTCTAAGTTCAGTGAAAGACCCTGTCTCAAATACTAAAGTGAAGGGTCATGCCATGAAGGAAGACACCCAAGTCCGACACATAAATACTGAGAAGTATGTGCAGAGAGAGAGAGAGAAGCAAGGACTATGTTTTATTATGGAAATAAAAAAATTGGATAGTAACACTTTTTTGTCTACATTTATGTTTTAGAAACTTTAAATTTATTGGAATCAACATATATAATATCACTAATATTTTTATAAGGCCATGTTACTTTTACCTCTTATGAGTCACTCTGAAGTGATTCCTTTTTACACAGATCTACTTATAATTTGACAGTCCATTGTGCCTCAGGTCTGCAGCAGCCTCTTTGTTTAGAAAGTTTCTTCGAGACAGTTCTCCCCTTTAAGAAGCTCAACGTTCTCCACGCTCGATGATGAAGAAAGCAAATAAAAGGCTCCCTGAGATTCAAGGAACTCATCCCTCTGCTGTTCCCACCTGTGTGTGAGAGCAGACTGAAAAGCACTGCTCCACTTCCTGTGCCACAGGTTCCCGCAAGCACACCAGAAACTGGTCGAAAGGGGAATGAAAGAGGAAGGAAACAGCTCGCTCCGCAGTGGGATCAGTTACGGCTCCTTTCTATTTTGAGACATGTATGGCTTCAGATTTTCACTGGGATGAATGTAGATTCATTCTACCCATTATGCACAAGGCTTAAATTAGAATTCTTCTCACCTGAAGGTTAAGGCTCCTTTATGGACTTCAAGCTCTGTTCTTCTCCTGAACGGAAAGCAGATCGATCCATCTCTCACGGGATGGGGGTACACGAGGTCAGTCAGTGAATCTCGCAGCAACGTTGGTTAAATCTCCTTCTCAGTTCTGCGCCTACCACCAAAAGTCAGTTGAGCATTTGTTATTGCTCTCAATTTATCTCAATTGAAAATATTGATCACTTACTAGACAATTAACAAGGGGCCAATCACATGGAATCTTAAGTAAATATCTGAAGATTACGACCTTGATGAAGAAACTTAACACTTGAATAGAAAATGATATAAGAGAAAATAAAAATCGAGACAAAATATATAGTAACACCAAGGAACTGAAAACACACATCATATGAAGACAGGTACGCTTTTTCTTTTTTTTAAATTCCATACAGAAACTTGTATGTGGATGTTCATGTCAGCTTTATTTGTAATAAGTCTGAAATAAACTTATATCAGGCTTCTATCACTGGGAAACACATTAGTCTAAAATTTAGTGGTTTAAAGCAGCAAGTATTTATTTCTCATCCAAGTCTGTGGATCAGACACCTCTTCGAGGCGATTCTGGTTTTGGGTGTCCCATCAAGTTGAAATTAAGCTGTCTAGGGGCGCTAGTCATCTAAGATCTAGGAGGAAGTTGGAAAGGTTTGCTTCCAATAGGGCTGACTCATTTCTTTTTATGTGCTGTTGTGTGAGAGTTTTCCTGAGGAGATGGGAACAAAGTATACTCACCTCAGATAGGCAACCAACCACACACCAAAGCAACAGTTCTACCAAAGTCCAACTTGGCGTAATGAGTTTATTTGAGTCCCTTGCAGGAGTAGAAGAGGAGGTTTCCTACAGAAACAGGGACAATTCAGAGGCATTTGCATCAGCAAAAGCCCACCCCAGCGTGGGCAAGGACGGCGAAAGCCCCAGAGATGGAGCTCTCTGCACAGTTTGCAGGTGGCTCTGTAGGTCAGAATCTCAAATCCAGGCGGGTTGTCTGGGTGGAGAGTCCAACTGGCCTGAGACTCTTCCTGAGGCAGGTGTTTACCTCTTCTGTAACCTTGGAGTGAAAGCCTTGTGAATCCTGTAAATGTGGGCCCTGGGAGGTTTTGCTTACTCTTGGAATCCCAGTCTCCTTTTTCCACACAGCAGGGAATGATTTCTTTTTTTTCTTTTTTTTTTCTTTTTGTTTTTCGAGACAGGGTTTCTCTGTGTAGCCCTGGTTGTCCTGGTACTCACTCTGTAGACCAGGCTGGCCTCGAACTCAGAAATCCTCCTGCCTCTGCCTCCCAAGTGCCGGGATTATAAAGACGTGCGCCACCACTGCCCGGTGCCACCACTGCCCGGTGAATGATTTCTATTGGCGGAAACTGCTCCAGGACACTTGGTCTTCCCCACAGGGATGCTTGACTTCTTTGTACATTAGGGTTCTTGGCTTTCTTGAGAGGTAATTCAAAAGGGGTGCGGGGAGAAAGCTCCAATTCTTAACATGACCTCTCTTCAGACATCCATCTCTGTTGCTTTAGTCTAGTCGTTACCAACAAGTTGCTAAGCCTGTCAGAGAGTTTCCAGGCATACTGAAACCATCACACAACCCAAATGTCCGTCAGCAGGAGAATATAGAAAGATACTATTTATATCGCTAAACAGTGGATATTCTATGAATTAAAAAAAAATGGAACTTCTGATACAGGCAACAATACAGATGAACCTGGAAATAATTGTGCCAAGTCAAAGAAGTCAAACTAAGACATAAGATTGAGTTTTATCTTAAGAACTACACAATAAGCTACTTAGAGAGAAAGGAGGGCAGCAGTTATGTGGGACTGGTTTTAGAGAGCCATGCAAAGGAGGAGGGAGGGATTTCTAAGTGGCACAAGGAAACTTTCAAGAGTTTCTTGGTTATACATTCTTTTCATTTCTGTTTGTTGTTTGTTTGTGAAAGGGTCTTAACTATTTCACCACAGTTGGCCCAGGACTCACTATATAGACAAGGCTGATCTTGAACTCACAGAGATCACCTTCCTCTGCATGCTAGATTCTGGGGTTTAGAAAAAAAAAATATGCGCCACTACGCCCCGTACTTGGATGTATCCTTGGTCTTGCTTGTGATGCTAATTTTAGAAGTTGTAAAAGTGTTAAAACTCATCAGGTTATATGTTTTTAAAGCATGCAGTTTATTGCATGCCAATTATACCCCTCCTCCTAACAAACCTGTGGGTTATGGAATGGACAAGAGAAGTTATTGTCTCACACAACGCTGTTTTCCAAAGCTCTAGTTTTCTAGCTCCTTAGCGACCAAATATGATTTATGAGTCTAGAAGCTTTATCCATTGATAAAGTTTTCATCCCAGAAGGGATTTACTAATATCCAAAAGCAATGTTTTGGGGACTCTGGGTTCTTACTCAATTAATCAGCACACGGAGCTTCTTGTCCTTTTAAATGTTCCTGTCTAACAATGTTTATTGCGCTTCGTGGGTTCCATGCTTCCCTCCATGAAGATGTTCCTTTATGCTACTTGCTGCAGCCAGCATTCAGGACCTACATTGTGGCCTGAGAACGTCTGGTGCTTACTTTGCTGCTCTCTCTCCCTCGCCCCCACCCCCAATCCCATTCTCTTCACACAATTCATTCATGAATTCAGCATTCCTTCAGCAGCCACCCCATGGAAAGTGGTGGCTGTGAGATTGGGAGCCAGTGTTCCTGATTCCTGCACTTAGACCTTAGTGAGATTTACACTGCTGGAGAGTCATCCTGTCCATTCTGGTCCATTCTAGTCCATCCTCCTCCATTTGGCCAATTCTGTACCACAAGTGCTCTCTATCTCCTCTGTCCGCCATTGCTACTGATTCAGGGTAAACGTAAAACCTCTGTCCTAAAGTCATTTCCTCGTTTTTCTCTGTCTTTCTTATGACCTCAAACGACTTTGTTTCCCATATTGCTGTTAAAATTACATTTTGAAAATAAATTTGGTTATCTTTTTCTCTGATTTAAATTTTTAAATATTTTGTGTTCTTTGATAAGTCCATCCATGCATTTAATAACTCTTAATCATAATTCTCTTTGTGTATGTGCATGTATGTATGTATGTATGTATTATGTATGTATGTATGTGTGGTATGCAGTTATATGTATATGTATGTTTGCATATGTGGCACACATGTATGTAGGTGCCCATGGAAGCCCAGGTTCGATGTCAGGTATCTATTGTCCTTAACTACCCTTTAGTTTTATTTACTAAGACAGGGTTTCTGTCTGTCTGAACCCATAGGTCACTGTTTGGCTACTCTAGTGAGCCAGCTTGTCTCACAGATCCCAGTCTCTCTCTTCTGAGTGTTGGGACACAGGCAGGCTGCTGTACCCACCCACATGGGTTCTAGAACCTCAGCTCTGGCCCTCATTGCACAACCATGCTTTTATCCATGGATCAATTTTCCCATCCCTCAAGTCATCTGTAGTGTGTGTATATTACCAGATTAACCACATCATGGCCTACCAGAGGCCTCTCAACTTAGCCTGTTTCACCATCTCAATTCACCTATTTATTCTAATAGACTAAACCACTAAAAGTTCCCTGTCTTATATCTTCATGTGGTGTGTATTTAAGCTTTTTATTTTGTAATGGAAATGACCTTTATCCTTTCTTTCCCTTTGCCCATGAAATTTCTATATGCTTTTTCAAGACACCATTCACATGCACTGCCTTCCTAGAAAACACCTATTCAGAAGCAGAACTTACCTGGCTTTCACGTTGGCACACACATGGACCATTCTTGTAAGCCAGCACTTACTAAGATATACTGTAACTTAGTCTTGAGGAAGTAAACAGATTCTATTTGCATAGAATTCCAAAATCATGTTACACCATGACTAATCTGTTTCAGGGTTCAAATCAAGACCAGGAACTCCCCATATAAAGTCTCAGTGTAGGCGAATCCAAAACATGGTGCTTAGCCTCAAAAGTATTTGCTCATCTTCTTTTCCAAAACAATGGGACTCACAGGTTTGCAAATGATAGATGTAAGCCTCTTTCATTACTTCCACTTCCTAAAAAAATACTTAGTGTCATCTAATGGAAGAGCACTCAAGTTCTGAGAGTACCTGGTCCACAGAAAACTTTTTCTTTGAACTTTCCCCCAAATTATCTAATACAAACTCAAACCCCATTATGAAGCTCTCCATAATGTCCTCTGGCACTCCCCTTTGTTCATCATGGCCCAGTGTCCCTTGCTGTAGGTCCACCCTTGTTTACATACAGCTATAGTCATAGTGGTAGTTGGCTGGTGGGCATCAAAGCATTTGCATATTTGATGTTTATAACAGATAATAAAGGCTTTGAGACCTTGAACTATTTATTTATTTATTTACTTACTTACTTATTTATTTATTTTCACTTTCTGTACTAAGCATGGTGCCTGACCAGGTAATGAACACATTTATAGAAAAATTAATGAGTGTGTATTTTATGATTAAAACCACACAATCAACAAACAGAAGATATTGCTTGAATAAAACATGTCATTTCACATCAAAATGCCCTACATCCGGCTCTGACTGAGTGTTCCTTTGCATGTGGAGGGGCTGTGTGGCTTTGGTGCTGTCGCCTCTGGCCAGTTCCCACCATCAGCAGAGCTTGTGTCTTCATTTTGAAGTGATGATGGCTTGTAATGGACTTCCCCTGTTTCTCACAGTCCTTACTATTCCCAGCATGCATAGCTACATAGCCCACCAGGTGTGAGGATGCTGTTATTTGGACTCTAAATTACTGGAAATAAGTCACAGCGGGAAAGTAGATTAGGATAGTTTAAAGAGCAGGCAAAGAGAAGCTATGAAAAACTAGAAAGAAAATTGATTTCTAACTACAGTTGGATGTCATACTTGTTTCGACTTCATGGATGATACAAGGTATGGCATATAGTGTAGTTGTTCTCTCTCTGGGGTTTACTTCTATCTGTGTATTACCAGGGCCCTTTCAACCTTAATATTGTAGATTTTTCTCTTATGCTTTAGTAATAAGTATGAAACCAAAATGGAATAAAGGTGATAGTTTTATTCATGGCTCTTACCTTATTTAAGTCCTGTGTAGCAGAATAGGTAAGAACGTGGGTTTTTTTTTGAGGTAGAGACACATAGATTGGAATACAGAATCATCTCCTTCTGAGTAACATGAATATTAAGTCACTTCAACTTTCTGAGGCTCAGAAAATCATAAAATCATAGCCGTAGTAACTACTCCACGAGAGTCAATAGAGTGGGATGAGCTTGCATATGGAAACCTTTCTCCACAAATAAAATATACAGAAATTATATCTGTTATGAATGCAATTGGCTCATTACTTTTTATTAGCATTTATAAGCAACACAGGGTAGAATGGTATAGCATTATATAACATAATATTAGTTTTATCTATTATGATTATACTGTGCTGTTTTTATATTATAGATCATAGCCAAAATAGCTTACATTCTAGGATTTAGTAAAACTCACTAGCTTGGCAATAAACACTTTATGAAACTGGCTTGTGTGTGTTATATCTTTATCAAAAGGAAACTTCTAACAGAAAAATACAATAGGAGCTTTCTAATGCCTATCACGGATGGAGTTTTAGCAATTGGACTGGATGACTTTCAAGGTTCCCTGTTGTCAGACAGAGAACAGTGAATTTGATAAACAGCAGGAGAGAATAAACCAAGTGGAAAAAGAAGCAGACGTTACTCTGGCTCTGGGGGGAGTGAGGATTATTACCATAGCCAGCTGACGATGATGAACGGAAGTTCTGTCAACTTGTATGCTGCTAGGTAATTGGTGGTTGCAAGAGGCAGTTGGCAGCTGGGGAATGGGAATGAACAGAGCAGAGCAAGGGTCTGTGACATGTGAAGAAGCAAGATACCATTGTTATTACCTAGTAGCGATGAGTCCTTTGTAGGTGCCAATGACTATGTTAGTTCTTTTAGTCCCAACAATATGATGTATATAATAGGAGATGACTACAATGTGGACCTGATTGAACTGAGAAACACCTAGGATACTCGTGAAGCACCAGACTGAACACGTGGGTAAGGATGTTCTCAGAGAATGGTTGGGAGGACTCATCCTTAATGTGAGTGGGACCATCTCATATGCCAGGGAGGGGGGTTGGGGGGAAGTTGAGAGGAGAAAAATCAGAGAGGAGAAAGCCAGCCAGTTCAGACATTTCGCCCTCTCCTCCTGTCTCTCCTCCCCTTACCACTTCTTGTCTGTAAGAAGCCATCCCCTCTGCCCCACCATGCCCTCCTCACCATGTGAAACCCAGGCCCCACAGCAACAAAACCAACCTTTCCTTCCTCAAGTTTGTGTCAGGTAATTGGTCACAGTGACAAAAAAGGCTGGGTGCCACGCATTATCACCCGCAGTCTGCAGACAAGGAAATGGAGCTGGAGTCGGTCTCTCCCTCGTCCAGTGGGAACATGGCAGAGACATGGCCCGGCTCTTTGAGTTATGGTTCATTTAAATGCATTTTTAGTCTCTCACATTGCATTGTTGATTTCTGGACAAGCAGTTTTGATCATTTCCCATTTTTTCCTCCTTACGCTTGTTTTCCCTTAGATTTGTGAACATATGGGATGAGTAATGATAATTACTTTAATGTTTGTTTGCAAGTTCTGCATCTGTTTCTATTTTGATTGATAGTTTTACTTATTAAGGGCCTTATTTTTTTTGTCTGCTTGAATGCTTATTAATTTTTGATTATATGCCAGACATTGAGACGTTTGCTCCAGTGGCTTCTGGTTAGGATCCCCTATAGCTCAGGCTGGTCTCAGATTTCGGATATCCTCCTGCATCTACCCACAAAGTGTCAGGAGTGCAGGCATGTGCCGACAGGCATGGTTTACACAGTGTGTGGGATCCAATCAGAGCCTCATGTAGGCTAGGCAAGCATTCTACCAATTGAGCTACATCCTCCTGCTGTATCCAGGCCTTTCTCGATTTGTTTTGTTGTGGTTTTGTTCCTTGAGACAGGTCTTACTATATAGTCTTAACTGGCCTGGAACTAAAAAAATCTGCCTGCCACTGCCTCTAGGATATTAGGATTAAAGGCATGTACCACAATGCCCAGCCTGTTTATAGTCTTAAAAATATTTTGAGCTTTATTCTAGGATATATTTCAATTACTTTCAACAGTTTAATCTTTTGAGAGATGTATTGTATGTGTGTTGTTGTTGTTGTTGCTGATGATGAAGATGATGATGATGATGATGATGATGATGATGATGATGA
>JADRCD010182853.1:0-17086 GCA_019843815.1 Montemys delectorum
TGCTTCTCTGCCCTCTGGCTCGGATGTCTTTCAGTCCTTATGGGGTTGTCAGGACTGGGAATGGATGCTGCTTCTAGGTAGGCTGGAATAGCTGTTTCCTTCTACTGAAGCTTTCACACTTGGGACATGGGAAAGCCTGACCAGGGACACTCACAGCTGGATGCTATGTCTCCAGGTGCAGGTGGGACAACCTTATTCCTTGGAGCCACCACATGTCCATCTGTCGCCAGGGACATTTTACTTGCCCGGGATGTTGCATCTCTGTAGAATTGCCGGTAACCAGGTGCATCCACCAGTATGGGCATCCTCTTTTGTCTCTGCAATTCCCTGTCTCATCTTGTTTTGTGGTGTGGAGATGGAACTTCTGGCCTCAATTATGCCTTCTACATGCCTACCCCCTCAGTGGGGGATTCTGAGACTGTCCTACAGCTGAACCACAGCTAGACTCTCTATGGTGGACTTCAGGCAGGTGCTGCTCTATTGGTGAGCTACATATGTTCTCACCTCTTTTCTTTTTTTTTTAACTTTTAAAAACATGTTAAGAACAATTACATTTTTTAAATGTGTACTGGTATTTTGCCTGCACGTCTATCTGTGCAACATATCCATGTCTGGTGCCCTCAGAGGCCAGAAGATGGTGTCAGATTTCCTTTATGTTAACGACAGACCTCCTTCACAAAATTGCATAGGCTGACCTCAAATGTTCCATCTTCCTGCCTTGGACTGCAGAATGGTCCAGGACTTACTTCCAGTAGGTTTTGTGGTGCATGCCCTATGCCCCCTCATTCTGAGGGGTTCTCCTCAGAGAATAACGGTCACAGAAGCCTCTCCCCCTTCTCTCTTCCTCCTCCACTGCTAGAGCAACTACAGGACCTGTCTCACACATGACTCTGTTTATTGAGGTTCTAATATTATAGACAAGACAAAAGTAGACAATTGTCTGTTTCTACACTTATAATTCAGGACCTAGCATAGGAGAAGTATGGGAAACAGGCTCTGAGGGTAGAGCCACTTTATCCATATAACACAGCAGAGCTGGAATGAAGGCTCCAAGTTTTGAGCCTTTCTCCATCCCCAACTCCACAGGCATGGGGTGGCAAAACTTAAGGTGTGGTGGTACACCCCTGTAATCTCAGCACTAGGTTTGGAGCCAGCTCTGCCTCTAAGACTCTGTCTCAAAAAACAAACAAACAAACCAAAAACCAAAACCAAAAAAAAAACCATTGTTTTGAGCGGGGACTTGCTATACAGCTCAGTTCTAAGCAATCTATCTGCCTCAGCCTGTAAAGTAGCTGTGTCTTCATGGCCGTTCTATCCAACTTGGACATTTTTGTACGTTTCTGAAGTAGACAACTGCCATGGACTGGGTTGCTTGGGGGACCCCTTGTTCCGAGGGGTAAAGAAAGTTCTGGCCTGGTGGGCAAAGAATTCGGCTAGTGACAAACAGACACAGCAAAGAGAGTGTTGTAACTGAATGCAATTTATACAAAATAGAAACCAGGCTTATATAGTATACAGAGAACAGGGCAAACAACAGAAGTCACGTAGGCAGGAGGTGGCTACATCAAGGTAAGATCAAACAGCCAGGTGCAAGGCAGAGGAGCAGTGGTGTCTTTCTTCTTGGACTATTTTGGCAGCCTCGAGATAAATTCTCTGGGTCTGTCTGAAGCAAGTAGCTGAAGGTCGTATTTTAGCATTCCTTGGCTGTAACATAAGTAATTAGTGATGGGAGCCCTACAAGTTCTAACTTCTCACTGGTAGTAAAACAGTTTTTCTTTTTGTGGGACTGCTCTGATAAAAAGTGCCTGACTGCTATCTCTAACTCTTGAGACACCCTGTCTGGTAAGACAGCTTCTTAGTAAAAATTCCAAGCTAACTACAGCTAGGAAATCTACTAGGATTATTGAAACATTGTGAAGACCAGGAAATAATGCTCAAACTCAGTTTAGCTAATAATGAAATATTTCTTAGGGCACCTTTATGCCTGAATAAAGAAAGCACGCAGATCTCTCCACAGATTATAGCAGAGATCAATCTGGAACACCTCCAAGTTAGGAGATGTCAGCGACTGGGCTACCTCAGGAGACAGACTCCTTTTGAAGTATATGCCTCAGGTCGGTGATCAGGTTCTTAGGCCTGTCCCAGACACAACTGAAGTAGATGAGTTATGTGTGATAGACAACAGGCTATTAAACAACTAGTATAGCAAAAGTGGTTACTATAAAGGAACTAATTAACATATTCATCATCTCTCTCACGGTTATTCATAGCCCCCTGTGGAAAAGGCAGTTTGAATCTCATTTAGAAAAGAATCCTGACTCAATAAACAAAAATATTTGAACACAGAGCCAACCCTGAGCTTTTGAGACTCACTTTCCCCTAGCCTAGGTGCCAGCAGAATGATTGCATTTAACGTTTGACATTTGGTTTACCGTGGGTCTACTTTTTCCCATTAATTGATATTTTAAAATACTGCTTTAGAATATTATCTTGATGATTAATATCTGATCTTGAAGCACTCACTCCTGTCAGGGTTATTTCTGTTTCACCTTCTCCGGCTGCAGCTGACTTATCTCTTGGGGAAACTGAGGCCCGGAGCGGCGGGGAGCTCTGGGGACAGAATGCCGCTGACCTTTGCTTATCGTCCTCTCATTAAATGTCCGCCTGACAGAGACCTTTCCACTGCCTGAGTGGCCGAGATAGCGGCGCGGCCAGGCTGTGACCTTTCCGATGATCGGACTGGAATCGTCCGAGCCGATTCCTCGCCACCCTCTTGGAGCGAGAGAACGCGGTGCCTGTGAAGTCATCGAACTCCGAGTCTGGACTCCGCCGCTGACGTCACAGAAGGGCAGCACAGAGTCGCTGCGTTCCGTGGGGGATGTGAGCGCCGGCGGCCAGGGAAGAGTGGCCCGGAGAGGAGGAAGTCTAGAGGTTCTCATCGGTACGTAGGACCGAACTACAACTCCCGACGCCCCGTGGACCTGTGCAAGAGAGCGCGACAAACTTTTGGACGAGAGTGACTTCGCGTTAGTCCAACCAGAGAGTCGCCTTTAGAGCGGCATCCCACCCCCTTGTAATTCTCAGGGCCGCTTCCTCGCGCGAGCGACGAGCTTCGCTTGCCTTCTAGGGTTTAGCTTTCTCTGACGGACGTCCGGACTGAGGAATCGGAGCTCGGAGAAGTCGAGAGGGTGCTGAAGAGCGTGGACGGTAGCCAATAGCATGCTGGAGGCCTCCGGCACCGTCCAATCGTGGCCCTGGAGGCCCGCCCCGGCGCGTGACGTAGTAGGGTGGGTAGCAACAGTTGCCCCGGTGAGGGAAACGGAGGCGCCATAGCCACGGTAGTCGTGGCGACCAAGCAACCCAGCAACGCCAGTCAACAACAACAACTGCGGCCGCCCCCCACCCCCACGCCCCCGGCCCGGCCTGGGGACCCCGGCGTGCTCGGTCCCCTCTGCACGGCGCCCACGCACCTCCTCAAAGCCTTCCGCGGACACAAGTGCGGAGAAGCCGAGGTAACCGGGGCAGCGCCCGGCAAGCTGGGCGCGCCGGGGCGGGCGGCCGGGCCCGCGCAGCGCCTGTCGCTGGAGTCCAGTCCCGAGGGAAGGGGCGGGCGGTCAAAATGGCGGCGGCGACGGTCGGGACTGTGGGGGAGGGGGCCGGGGCTCGGCAGGGGGCGACACCACCCGCCCCCGGACCCGCAGCCCGGCCCCCGCGAGGGGCGGGTGCTCGCAGGCCGCGGGCGACTGGAGGTCGGGCGGCTGGGGCGGGGGGCGCTTTTATGTGTCGGGAGGTGCGGGGAGGCGGGTCTGAGGAGGCTGGACCAATGACAGCGCGCGGAGGCGGGGCGTGATCGGGGTGGGCGGGGCCTAGCGTCCCTCCGCCCTCGCCCTCGGAGTCGGGTGCGGCCGCCGACCCCGGGACTGTCCCGGTGTTCGGGATGGGGAGCGGGAGCTAGGGGTGCATACCTGGCTGAGGTTTAGGACTTGGACGTGCGACTATTCCTTCCATCTCGGACCTTTGTCTCTCTTTCTATAAAATGGGAAGCATTGTGGCCATCTCTTTCAGTATAGTTAGCTCTTAATTCCTTCCAAGAATTTCCCTAGGGCTCATCCTTGAATCTTACACCACACCCGTCTTACTGTTTCTCGATGAGATTTGATAACTTGTTCGTGTTGATTGCGAAGTGTCCCTCACTCTTAAACCCCGGAGGATGCGAAGGAGATGGCCAGGTTTCAATCAGACTGGCTTTAGTTTGGGGGATTTAGTTGTCAGAAGTTGAGTTTCCTCCTGGAGAGACGTGATCTTAGGCTAAAAAATGTAGAGGATCCGAAATTGTTCTCTGGATGCTTTTTCAGCCCTAGGGTGGTGCCGGTATCGGGGCACTTGTTCCTGGAGATGGGAGGTTTAGGTTTCTGCGTAGCTATTGGGGTCTCCACCTGTGGAAACAGCAAGCGAGTGGAGCTGTCTTAGATTCCTTAAGCCACATCGCTTGGCCTGCCACATGTCTGCCTGGAGCGGGTGTAGCATCAGAGGCAAGGAGAGACATTTGGTAGTGTGGAACCTTTCCGGCTGCTTTCTTGTGTCGGCGGTGGTGGTGGTGGTGGTGGTGGGTGTTGCAGAACTCGGTCAGCCATGGCAGTTCTAATTGGCTGCATAGGCAGCCAGGTCATGGCATCTGCACTTGGCACTGGCTGGCATACTCTGTAGCCCTCTTAAGAGGGTCAGGATTGACTTTTCCATTGGGAATTAAGCAGGGAAGCAAGGACTCCCACTCATGGGATGTTTCCTACTCCCATCAAAGGGTCTTCAAATTCAAGGCTATGAGGATTAACTTTGAGGAAGATGCTGGCCGGAGTAAGCTAGGTGGCTTTTTTTAAAAAAGCCTTCAACTCCTATCAGGGAAGGCTGACTCTGAAAGTGATGGCATTGGTTCTCGATTGCTTCGGCCTCATCCTTTCCAGTAATTGTCATAGTTGAAGGGCCCAGAAGGGTCATTTGGCTGGGGAAGATTGGCACTGCCACAGCTTTTTACCTGAAACAATTCTACCTGTGTGTGTTCTTGAGTGAATTGAGTCACGCTGGGGGTAGGAGTAGGGATGTCCATATGCTCTCATCTAGAGGCACAATCATTTTAACTTCACATTACTGTGTGTATCCCCCAATATATATCACGTATCAAAACATCAGATACATGGTGGTGTTCAAGGGATGCCGGCAGCTGTTAACATGACTGCCTCTTCCTGGCCAGTCCGGAATTAGCTGTTGGTGGTGTTTTATCACTTCATCTGACAGGGAAGCCCGTTGCTGTGAGTTGGCTGTAGGAAGTGGGGAGTAAGGTGTGCAGCATCTGTTTTCCTCTTGTTTTCTGGGAACTGAACCTAAGACTCCCCCAAACCAGGCACGGGCTCTGCACTGAGCTGTTCACCCAGCCCTCTGTTTACATTTTACATGTAAAGCGTCTACATTTATTTCTTTGTTTCAAGTGTATGTGTCTACATGAGCCCACACGGGTCCTACAGCGTGCATGTGGAGCAGGGGACAGCTAGTAGGGGCTGGCTCTGTCCTTCCAGCATCCGGCCCATGGGTCTGAGCGTGTTTACTTAGTAGCGGGCACCTTTTCCATGCTAAGTTGCCTTAGTGGCCCCTTTTACTTTTTATTTTGAGACATGGCCCTGCTAAGTTGTCCAGGGGGGGGCCTTGAACTTGTGAGATTCCTTGTGTCCCTAAGTAGCTAGGATGACAAGTCTGTGCCACCAAGCCAGACATAGAGTTGTACTTTCTGTGGAGAAGTGTTGCCCACTCTGCTTGCCCGAGTGACCTTTGTTTCTGGGAGTAGCCGGAAAGAAAAGTGCTGTCTGGGAAGAGACCTTGACTCAGCTCTGTAGGGCTGAGGCAGAGTTGTGGAGAAGGTGGGAAGGGGGTTTCCTGAACCAGGACTCACCTTCTTCCTTGACACCCCTGACCTAGAGAGGGTCTCTTATGTGTGGGTCCTGTTGTGTAGCAAGAGGGATGACAGTCCCCCAGGGTGAGCCAGCACCTGCTGCAGCCTCCTCTCGGGTCTCAGTAGTCCAAGGATTCCCACTGGTCTTCCTTCCCCACTCACCAGTTCTGTCTTTATTCAGCCGCATACCTATACCCCGTGCATGGAGAGAGCCGAGTGCCCCGGGGGCTTGGGTTCAACGGAGAATACCTGTCTAGTGTATGTGAGACCCAGGGTGCCATCCCTCCCACTGCCAAAAGGGAAAGGGGTTGGTTGGACTTGCAGTGTATGCCCATCGTTCTTGGAGCTGGGGGTAAAGGGCCTTCATGGAGCTTGCCTTTCCAGTTCAGCAGGGAAGAGAGACTGTTCAGGAATAAGGGAACGGCTCCACAGTGGCAAGAATGTTAGAGAGAGTGTGCTTCAGAGCGCTTCAGAGAGCTTGGCGGAGGGGCACTTGGTGACCAGGGGAAGTGGCCTGAATGTTAAGAAGCTAGGCTGGGCACAGGGTCAGAAGCAAGTGGGGGAAAAGAAGGTGCAAAGTCTCTAAGCCAGGACAGAATGGGAGTCTCATTAGCATGAGAACCAGAGTGACTAAGACATCCAGAGCAAGAGACATGGGGTCTGGAGGGACAGGTCCTGAAGGCCCCACAGGCATGAGAAGGATTGGGAGTGTTGCATGTTCTCTGATGAGACATGAGACAGTCCGGGTGCTCGAAGGATCCTGCAGGCTCTGGATGCATCCCTGAGGACAGGTGCTTCAGGGGCCGTGTGAAGATGGAGAAGCAAGGATGCCTAAAGGAGAAGTAGCCAGCCCAGAACAGGCAGGCGTGAGAAGGACTGAGAGAAATGAGTCAGTAGAGGCCAAGGGCAGGGCGCACTAGTCCACTGGCTCCCCGCTTCCCTCCAGACCCATTACCAAAGCTGTCCTACAGATGCACTGAGTAAGTTTTCTCTCCCTTTCTTGTAACACTTGGTTCTAGAATCTGACATCTGTGGCACGTCTGCCAGCTGCAGCCTGCTGCCTGTGTCTTGTGATAGGATACAAGCTAACATGATGTAGGCGGGGCTGCTCTGTACTGCCCGGTACCTCCAGCTGTGCTGTCTGTGTGGAGGAGAGCTAGGAATGGCTTTACAGTTGGGATGATTGGAAAAGATCAAAAGAACATTTTATAACATGAATATTTTATGAACGTCATGTCATGTGAGCAATCCTAGCATTCAGATCTGTGTGGAGTTAGTTTTCCTGCCCCAAGTCTGCACCCCTACTCAACTGTTGCTTCGTCTCCCTGTGTGGGCATAGTCAGCTGGGAGCACAGAAGCAGACAGAGTCACTCTCATCTCCGGGGATAGGTTCAAACATTCACAGGAAACTAGCATTTGGCTTTGAAGGCTGTGGCATGTTAGTGGTTGGTTCAGCATATCCTTGACAGAGCACACAGGCAGGTTCAGTTTTCCTTGTACTGCCTTTCATGAGCCAAAGGTCTTATGCTTCAGTGTATGGAAGTATTCATGCCCCATCTACATGTATGCTTCGTTCCCCCAGAGAGAGCCTCAGCTTAACCTCGCTCATGCAGGAGGGATGGCTGAGGAGGTGCCATGAACACAGGGCTTTCCTGCCTGAGAGCCATCCATCTAGCTCTGAGGCAGCCTGGGCCTCAGACAGCTTGGACTTCTAGGGGGGTCAGTAATGTGAGAGACTAGCTAAAATATATTTGGGGATACTGCAAACCTGAGCAGTAGAACTTAGGGGTCTATGTTAGATCCCTCCCCAGGGGCTGCCTATGGACACCTCTCAATACCCATGGTACTCACTGCTTGCTAAGGTGATCACAGTGGATTTTTACAGTGGCCCCGTGAACCCAGGTCACAGATGGGTAAACTGGGGCACAGAAGTCAGTTAATACATAATGTTTATAAAAAGGTTCACATGGGGCACATGGTGATGGCTACAAACCCATTGGCTCAGATGCACCCCTTAACATTGCCAGAAGCTGGGGTCAGTGGAAGGTGTGCTGCCCTCTGTGAGGTGACTGTGGCCTCTTCCTTCTCTGATAGGCAAACTTTCCTTGATGCCTAAGTCCTTGGCAGGGCTGGGTGGGGTGGCTTGAGGCCGGCTGCTGCTCTCTGTGCTACTAGGGCCCTGTAGTCTCAGTCTCTCTCTCTTCTTCCCCCTCCCTCTTTCTCGCTCCCTTTCTCTCCCTTTCCCTCTCCCCACCCTCATGTGTGAGTGTACGCGCGTGCACACACATGCGCGCACGCGCACCCATGGGAGTACTTTTGTCTCTAGGGACTATGTTATAGACATTCCTCAGGGCTTTGCTCAGCCTTTCCTTCCTCTTTCTTTCCCTTCCTTTTTTTTTGTTGGGGGGGCTGGGGGTGCTGTTAAGGGAGTATCCCAGGGCTGGTACACGCTGGGCCAGCAGCTCCACAGATCAGCATGGGAGGCTGCCATCAGCCATCCCACAGGGAGACAGTGGAGGAGCCACTCAGCTGGGGTGGTCAAGTTCAGACTGGGCGTGGGCCCTTCAGGGCTTGTTTCTCAACTGTCTCCCAAGTCTACTATCTGAGGGTGAAGCCTGGGTTCCTGGAGAGGCAGGCACTGGGAGACAGGGAGCGCGTTGAGGCCTTGTTGTCAGGGAGTCCCTCTTGGGTGCTTGTGCCAACTTCCTGGCTCTGGTGGGAAGGGCAGAGAAGGTGCTGTCTACTGTGAGAAGCAATTAAGGTCTAGGCCTCACTGGTGCTGTGAGAACAAGTCTTGGGGCTGAGTAAAGTTAGTGATGGATGGAACACCAGGGTGAAGAGCTGAGTTCTTGGTGCTAAGGCTGGGGTGCCAGGTGAGTGCTACAGTGTCTGTGGAGCAGTAGCTGCTGTTAGGCTCCCAGCCTTCCCTGGCATTAGAGGTCAACCTGCTGATGTGGGTGGCAGTGGTTCCAGTTGGCAGGCTCTTAGCCCGGGTGCCATGTGGCCTAGGGTGACAGCCAGTCACCTCTAAGGGACAGGACAGGACAAAGACACAAGCTTGAGGTACTTGGAATGGGCACCCTTCACAGCCATTGCCGTCTCATGCTGAGGTAGGCCGAGCTGGGAGGGCACTCAGATGACCCTTGACATCCGTTCTGAGATACACCTTTCTCTGTGACTTGCCTTTCCACCTTCAAATTGTGAAGGGCTCAGGATGCCTGGGGTTGGACAGGCCTGTTGCTTCCCTGCTGTGTGGTGTGGGACCAGCACCTTACCTTCTCTGAGCTTCACCTCATCTGGAAAACTCAGTCTAGATCCACTATGGTAGTTGTAAAATCTCAAATAGAAGAGTGTGTGATGGTTGGTCTTGGTTGTCAGCTTGGCTGGAGATGGAACAGATATGTTCTGCAGCAAGAGGCCTAGGAGATGCCCACTTGGAGGCAGTATAGTGGCACATGCCATTCGAGAGGCTGGGCCAGAAGGCACAATTTCAGTTAGCTTGGACCAAGTGCTAAGGATACAGCTTACTAGTAGGGTACTTGTCTAGTGTGTGCAAGGCCCTGAGTCCCATCCCCAGAACACTAGAACAAAAGAGATCCCACTCAGGAGGTAGAGGCAGGCAGATCTCTGTGAGTTCCAGGCTAGCCAGGTCTACACAGCAGTTCCATGCTAGCTAGGACTATATAGTGAGACTCTGTCTCAAAGTGGGGAGGTGTTCCCTGGGCTCATTGGTGAGCGGGATGACATAGGTGCTCTAGAGGCTGCTAGCAGTCTGGAGAGTTGTCCCAGGCATAGCCTAAAGCACTGTGGGCATGTTCAGGTGCCAGTGGGTGGAGGGCGAGAGAAACAGGCTCAGGATGAGGGTGGGGAATCCTGTCTGTATCTATTCCCAGATACCCCACAGGGATGGGTCCATTGTATGGAGCCAGGGATTTAATCAAGTTAGTGATAAGCCCAAAGACATCTCCAGGGAGCTGGGAGCTGGCTGTTTTCTTCTGCTGGTAGATTAATTCTTTTTTTTCTTCTTCTTTGTTTTTCTGTTTCTCTCTCCCCCGCTTTTCTACTCAAGGAAGAGGAAAACCGCCTTATTTATTATCATTCACTGTTGGCATGGCAACACAGTCCTATGTTACTGAGCTACAGGCAGCCCCACAAGCATCCCAGCCGCCACAGGCCCCGCCCCAGGCCCTTCCCCAGCCACCACCCCCAGCAGCACCCCAGCCTCCTGCCGCAGCAACCCCCCAGCCCCAGTATGTCACCGAGCTGCAAAGCCCCCAGCCCCAGACGCAACCTCCGGGCAGCCAGAAGCAGTATGTGGCAGAGCTCCCGGCTGCCCCTGCACCCTCACAGCCTGCCACACCTGCCCCATCCCCTGTGGCTCAGCAGTATATCGTGGTCACCGTATCGGGTAAGTTCACATCTGTACTTGTGGCCAGAGTGCTTGGAACATCCTGGGAGGAGTTTTGGGGGGCTCAGCATCCAGGGATCCTCTCCAGGCTCTCTGTGGGAGGCGGGCCAAGCACAGAAGCTTCTGTACCCACTGGAATACTTCTGTTTTTATCTGTCTCCAAGGAAAAGGTCCTCAGAAAAGAGAATGGGATGGTGAAATTCAGTTTGCACACCTGACCTGCAAGCGTCAGGCTGCCCAGCAGCCCTGGGCCTCTCTGCCTAGGTCTTACCATGGCAGCTTCTCTAAATGAGGACATGTGAGACATGCTTAGAGTAGGCCAGCTTAGAAGAGGTCCTTGTGAGACACTGTCTAGATGGCCAAGATGTATCCTCTCTCTTCCCTGGAGGAGCAGGACCTGGTGGCCAAGCAAGCTCCTGAGCCCATGGCTAACCTTGTACCATGGAAAAGGTCTAATGTACTAGAGCTGAGTGTAATGTCACAGCATGAGGATGTGGCAAAGGGAAGGTCAGAGCCAAGGAAAAGCCCAGCCACAGCTGAAGGTGCCCATTCTGACTCAGAGCCCAAGGTCTGTTGTCCCTCTGGGTGTCACCACAGGTCTCCAGCCTCTGCCCCTCTTCCTCTTCCCTTCCTAGGAAGCAGGGGAAGGAGGTGGAAGCACTTGCCACTGTAGCCCGTGTGACACCTTACCCTTGCCAGTGTGCCCTGCACCCTCTCTGTGCCCCACCTGGGCCTCCCAACCTCAGTGGTATCAGGTCCTGGCCTGACTGTGCCTACAATGCCTCAGAGCTGGAGTGGTCCTGCCTACCCCAGCTCTTCTGCAGGGGCCTTCAACTCCTGCCCAGAATACACTTTTTTTTTTTTTTTTTTTTTTTTTTTGTCAGCTATCCTCAAATTGCTTAGTAGCTCTTTGATTACTGATCTCACATATACCCAGTTCTCAGCCACCTGTCACCTTGCTCCTGACGCTCCCTTTATGGTCCCCATCCTTTCAGAATCATTTGTCCTCCTGGTCCTTTGTTACTCTTGGCCTCTAGGCGGTGCCTGACAGTAGTTTTCCTCCTACCTCAGACCTGTCCTGTCCCAGATCCCACCCACATCTGCCTTCTTCGTTGCCTCCACTCTCTTCTGCTTTACCTGTCTGATCCATAGCAGCAAAGGGCTTAGGCCCTCCTCTGCTCCTCCTGGTGGCCTCCTGAAGTGTCATGGCTCCCATGCCCTCCCTTCTTCCAGTACTGGGATTTGAACTCAGAGCCTCACACTCTCTAGCCCACTGCTCTTCAGTGAGCTCCAGCCCTCTCTTTACACTTTATTTGAGACAGGGTCTCATCAGTGGCCCACACTCACTGAGCTCACTCTAACCCGGCCTCGCCTTCCTCGCCTTCTTCACTGTGTCAGCCCTTTGCCTCCTCACAAGCTAGTGATACCAGAGTCAACGGTGTCAGACGTACCATGCCCCTGTCAGGGTCTCCACCCTGGCCTCTGCCCCGAGCCCCAGGATCTTGGGACTAGTCCACCTAGGTATGGCCTCTGAAGGCCATCTTCTACCCTCTCTCTACAGGCTCTGTGAGACGTCCCCTTCCACCCAGGCCCAGCTTAGCCTCTCCTGCTGTCCTGCTTCTCCAGACATTGCTATTCCGCCCCACTCTCTCCTTCCTACACCCACCCAGACCCTCCACCTCTACCATGGCCATCTCTGGTTAGCTGTGAGGCCTCATTCTCTCAGTAGCTACAGGTGTCTGTCTCTAGCTGCTGCTTAGGCCTCTTCACATCTTGTCTCAACCACAATTCTAGAGCAGGGCCCTAGGGCATGGGAGCTTGCAGTATTGGAAGGCTAGCCCCTACCCCTTCCAGAAAAGGGCTTTGAAAGAACCCCTTAATACCTATATTCACATTGGGGGGTGGGGTGGCTGGAGGAGTCAAATTCCAGGCTAACCTGAGCTGTAAATCAAGATCCCATCTCAAAAAAATTTTTTCCATATCATCAGCTTCCGAATAGGCTCCAAGTGCCTGTGTCTGGCCCAGCAGCTTCCAGCACTATGCCCTGACATGACTGTTTGAGCTGCCCAGCCTCCTGCCATGCCAGCTCACCAGCTTAGCTACTTCCTCTCCTTTTACCCTGGCACCTACTACCTCAAGCATACCCAGGCTATCCCTTCTGCTGCCTTCAGCTCCAGTCTCTCCTCAGAAGCCACCCCCTGCCCTCTGACCCCACCATCCTTACTTTTCTAAAATTAACATCATGTAGTCATGATGTTTTGAAGATGGGGTCCTGTCTCTAGGTCTCTGTGCAATGAGTGGTGATGTAACTGGCCCAGCATAACGAGTTGAGGCTGTCTAGCCTTGCATCCCATTGCCTTTGGCCCACCACAAGTTCCTCCTGCAAGCATTTGGTGTTCTCAGAGTAGAGTCTGGAGTAGGCACACTGTTCTAGGTCCTGCCTCAGCTTCTCCTAGCTCTTCATGGCACACCAGAAGATCTTGGATTCAGAGTACCAGGCTAGAGTGGCATTTCGGTTAGATAGGCCCAGGTCAGTCTCAGTAGCTGTGGGGTGGAGAGATAGCATGCTATCAGAGGACAAGGCACAGGTTAGGTTGGCTGCAGCTCTTATCTGCAGTGTCACTCTGCCAGGCTCACACCTCTGCTTGGGCAGTGGCTTGTTGCCTGTATTTTAACATGGTTCTGAGAATATCATCCCACTGAGTTCTGGCAGGACTGAGGCCATCCCTGCAGGTATCACTGTCACCCCCATAAGTGCTAAGGAGGAAAAGGGAGGCTGCTCCCACCCGGGAGGCTGCTCCCACCCAGTCTGTGGTGGTGCCTTCCTACTCCCTCTCCCAGGCTGCCCTTGTCAGCCAGTTCTCTGAGGAAGGGGAGGCTCACATTAGAGAGGGTGAACAGGGAAGTGCCTAGGCCAGTTTCAGAGCCAGGAACAATCTGGGCTTACCAGGAAACTGGTGAGGAAGGGCTGCCCCCAGCCCCTGGAGGAGGCAGCAGGAGTAAGCTGAAACCTCTAGCCTGGTCTTGCCATGTTCTACCTTAAAGTGATTGGAGATGATGGGAGGGAGCTCAGGTTTCCCTGGTCAGACACTACAGATCTATAATCCTGAGGCCCCCTCCCCCCCCAGGCCTCTAGAATTTAGCAATAGGAATATCTGAAATGCTTAGAATTGGTGTACCCAAGCAGGCCTGGGAAGGGCCACAGGAAGTCTCCCCTGACAACTTCTCCACATCTGGCCATTTCTGGGGCATATTCAGATACTATCAAGTGACCGGTCCAGCTTCCTGCCCTAGCCAGGCCCTTTTCCTGGATCCCTTCTGGAGGCTGACCCCTATTATGGAAACCTCAGTGATACAGTGCCTTCGAGCGCCCTCGCTTCCTGTGCCAGTCTGTGCGACGCTGCCTAATAAGATCAGCAACTTAGAAAGGTGTGTGGGGTTGGGCGATGTCAGCAGACGGGGACCCCATGGACCCAGGGCAGGCCCAGCAGCTGGTTGATACAAGGTCTCTGTCACCTGAAAATGAGTAAGAAAGGCAAGTACCAGCTCAAGGGGCTCGGGACCCCTAGAGCATCATGTGCTACACCAGAGACAGTAGCAGTGTCCACTGCCATCCCTTTAGGAGGTCAGGTAACCTCTCTGGACCTCTGCCTTTACCCCCTGCCAGATCCTAGGAAGATGGGCCCGGGGCCTTGGTTCCTTTAGGCAGTACTGGAGAATGGGGACAGGCATGAGGCTACCCCTTCTGACCTTGGCCCCTGAGCTACTGAGGACCTAGTTAGGCTACATGTAGGGGTGGGCCAGGTGACTTCCCAGCTTGAGCAAGAATCTCCTGGCAGTGTGTCTTAGGGGCACTGTCCCTCCACACTTCCCTGCTGTCCCACAAATCACTTAGCAGTATGTGTATAAAGTGAGGCCTAACTCTGCTGATAGCATCTCTGGGCACCGCCTTCCTCCTGTCCTGCCCCAGGCCTCTCAGCAGCCCGAATTAAGCAGATTGTTTATCTAAGAGGGCATGAAGGAGTTCTGAGCCATGGTAGGGGTCAGCTCCCCAAGGTGTTGGGTATAAAGTCTCCTGCACACTCTGCTGCTCCCATAATGCTAGGCTCCTGTGGTGGCTGGACAGCAGGATTGGGAGCAGGCGGGGGCCATGGTCTAGGATTGTCTCTTGGCTGCCTGCCAACATAAGTACTTACACTTTGGGCTCTGAACCCCTTGCTTCCTCCGCTCCACTCAGGTGTGGGAAGAAGGCTCAAGAGCACTTTGACCACCGCTGTTTCCTAAGAAGCCAGGAGAAACTCAGCACCTTGGTCCCTCTTGAGCTGGCAAGACTTGAGCAAGGGAGTGAGGATCCAGTGTACTGTCTGTCTATATCCGTAGTTCTGCTTTTGTGGGAAAGAGGCCCCTCAGACATATCTCAGAACAAAGAAGATTGGGGTCTAATTCCATATGCCAAGGATCCTGGGTCCTCTGCATCCTCATTCTATCTTGCCAAGTACCTCCGACAGATGCTAGAAAAGGCCAGGCAAAACTTGGAGAGGCCAGGTCTCATTGAGGGTAGACTATAGGCTGCATTGCCCTCTGCTGATGGACTAACTCTTGGAGTAGAGAGACAGTAGGCAGAGCTGACCTGCCAACCTCTTCCCACAGAAGGTGCCATGCGAGCTAGTGAGACTGTGTCAGAAGCCAGCCCCAGTTCCACGGCAAGCCAGACTGGTGTTCCCACCCAAGTGGTACAGCAGGTGCAGGGCACCCAGCAGGTAGGACATGGCCTTTAGTGGGATGGGGGAGAAGCTCTCCCCTACCTCCTCACCATGAACATCTGTCTTATCAAGATATGGCAGCTGCCACCTCTATCTACCCATCCTGGTAAGCATCCCTCGTTCAGCTCCTTTCTTGCCTTCACAGCGGCTGCTGGTCCAGGCAAGTGTGCAGGCCAAGCCAGGCCATGTGTCACCCCTGCAGCTTACCAACATTCAGGTGCCACAACAGGTAAGGCTCCTGGCTCTGGCCTCCTGTGGGGCAGAGAACTACTTCCCTACTGCTTGCTTGTGCCTGGTCTTACCAGGGTCTCAGGCAAGGGTCGCATCCACAGGCCACCTCAGCTCCTGGCTTTGGGGCAGTGGCCTCTAGAGGCAAGACCAGATACCCCTAGGGGCCGATGGCCAAGCAGTGTCTGGAGTCACTGTACCGAGGACTGGGGAGGATCAGGAGCAGGAAGCCTGTGGGTCCAGACAGCGTCTTATAGTGGAGTCCTTGGAGGCCACAGCCTGGTGCCCTTGACCATTTGTAGTTTCTCAGCTCGTATTTGGACTGTGCTAGGATGCTGGGGCTGGAACCCAGCACTGGGGCATAATAAACATGTGCTCTGTCACCAGGCCATATTCCAACCCAGTGTGGCACATGCCTTTAATCCCAGCACTTGGGAGGCAGAGGCAGGCGGATTTCTGAGTTCGAGGCCAGCCTGGTCTACAGAGTGAGTTCCAGGACAGCCAGGGCTACACAGAGAAACCCTGTCTTGGGGGGGGGGGGGACAACAACAACAACCAAAAAAAGATTGTTTTTCTTTAAGAGGGAATGTTTTGACTTAGGATCTTCTATTGGCCTGGAACTCCATATATAATGGAGTATGACCTTGAACTCCTGATCTTAGGATAGCAAGCATGCACTTACATTGGGTTCTAGAACAAATTTTATGCCTTTTGAGCCAGGAGCCAGCTCTGGCTTTGCTACTTCTTGGCTTCAGGGCACAAGCCCTTCATTAGCTCTGAGCTTGTGTGTCACCTGCTATGGAGTAGAGCCATAACTGTGCTGTGTGAGGGCTCGGGGCAGTTCCTGGGCTGACAGGCATGGTGAGCCTAGAATGTTCTGAGTGCATAGGTGCTCACTGAGATGCCGAGTGCATAGGCACTCATTGAGATAGGCGCTCACTGAGATAGGCGCTCAATGAGATGCAGAAGACTGGAGTTAGTGGGATGTGCATGAGGGCCAGGCTCCATCCCTAGCTCAGAAAAACAAAACCCAGGACTTGGTTGTGGCTGGCGCAGTGACCGTGCTCCTTTCTCTTTTGACCCTAGGCTATCCCCACACAGCACCTGGTGGTGCAGAGCCCAGCACCAGGCTCTAAGGGTGGCCAGGTCTCCCTGACTGTGCACAGCACCCAGCAGGTGCACTCTGCCCCTGAGGTAAGTGTGCCTCACTGACATCTTCCCGTCTTTCTCTCTTCTAGCCATGGACCCTATCATATTCTATCTAATATATATCTAATAATATCTTGCATATTTGTTCCCTATCACCTTTTCTTTGAGACAGGGTCTTAGAGTGCTATTCAGGCTAGCACCAATCTCCTCTGTGGAGCAGGCTGGTGTCTAACATGAGACCCTCCTGTGTTAGTCTTGAGTGCTGGGCTGCAGGTCTGTACCACTGTGTCTGTCTTCACTTGAAGCTCTTTTTGCCCTGAGCTCACTTGCAGCTCCTGAGTCCTACCACCCTGCTTCATTGACTCTGGGTGGGTTATCCAGCCTGCCTGGCCCTGCCATCCCAGCTGATGTTGAGAGAGCTGTAGTCCAGAAGTAAAAGTTTTCTCTTCTAGCTTCAGAGTGAATAGAGTCCCATCATAGGAGCTTGGAACACACACGCACACACGCGCGCGTATGCACACACACACATACACATACACACACACACATATACACACACATACACACACACACACATACACACACACACATACACAC
>JADRCD010182856.1:0-21715 GCA_019843815.1 Montemys delectorum
TTGCTGGGTTTTTTGGGGTAGTCCTTGGCACACTTAGTCACATTTTCAGATGGAGTCTTAGAAAAAGATATATTTGGAAGTTTTTGATTTGTATTTCAGATTGCTAGTTGTTTAGAAACTTTGCAGAACTCAGGCCTGGGTCCCATGGCTCCTGTATATATACAGTCCAGTTGAATATATTGTACCAACAGAGTCGAGAAATAGTGAAGGCTATGTCATACTTCTTTATCAGTATATCTGAACAGTTATTGTTTGTTGGGGAAAATCTATATTTTTTTTTCTGAATTACCACTCATTTTTTTCTCCTTGAGGGTTATTTTTTTTGTCTTCATATTGGCTGTCAGAGAAGCTTCATATATTGAAGCAGCACTCTTTGGTCTGCATAGCAAACAGTCACTTCTTTTCTGGTACATAGAAGGATCTCACAGAGCAGCTTCTATTTATACTGTGACAATTGTTCTTGAATCTTGGTGTTCTTGGTACTTTCTGTGCTTGTGTCCCTCAGACATATCTGAGAGACATTGCTCTGTTTCTTACATCACAGCTTTGACTGTATGTGTAGGAGACTTCAGTTGGATCACTTGGGACTCATTGAACTGTAACCCACTGGCCGATTGTGATAGCCTTCACCTTCTTACTTAGAGTATGTTCATTGTGTAGCTCTCTTTTCATCCTGATGTTTTCCTTGATATGTACGCAGAGTAAGCCTTTGATTCTCTGATCGCCTAACCCTCTGAATTTGGTTACCTGTTCTCATCATCCTTGGGCTGTGCGATAGACAGTGACTTCTTTTTTCAGGTGGTTGGAGCTTTCTGTTGTGTGACAGGTACTTTATACTGCTCTGGTGCTTTCCATTGCCCAGTAAGTGGGAAAGCTGTTCCCTTGCAGCTCTGTCACTGATGCCTGGTCTTGTCTGCTTGCAGTTGGGCCGGTGTACAAACAGCGTGGTCAAGTATGAGCTGATGCGCCCATCCAACAAAGCACCGCTCTTGGTGTTGTGTGAAGACCATCGGGGTCGCATGGTGAAACACCAGTGCTGTCCTGGCTGCGGCTACTTCTGCACGGCGGTAAGAGCCCAGCCCGCCTGCCGGGCTTCAAGAGTCCTCTGCAGAGACTCATTCCAGCATCGTGCCCTGTGCAGGGTCTATTCCATAAGCCCTTCACTGTGGTTCTTGAACTTTCTTACTATAGACAAATGACGTGGCGCCCTCAGTTTCCCTTGTTTTGTTCTGTGGATTTCTGTCTTGAGTACAGAGGAGGACATGCCTCCTCCTCTGCTAAACTCTCTGTGCTCTATTAGTTTATTACTGAGCTCTTGTCTTTGATGACTCTGTTCATGAGATAACATATGCATCCACCAGGCCCATAGGATAGGCTCTTTCTTATGATGCCTCTGTGAGTGTCTTCACCTACCGGTACCTTCGGATGCCCTGCTGCCCTCAGTGACGTAGGCCAGGAGCTCCTGCTCTGAGGGCTTATCTTTGAGTTCTGTACCTGGTTTTCTTCCTAGGCTTCCGTTTTTGTGCTTCTGCTGAGAAAAAAAGAACTCCTCTGAATTCCATTGTTTCTGGCTCTGCAAGAACAGCTGTTCTAATTGGTGCTCTAATTGTTACTGATTAAAATGGTCACCTTTGGGACTCTGAATCTCTATCATTAAATCATGTGGGCCTTCTAGACTATGTCTTGTACGGCTCTTGCTTGTTTAAAGTGGCCAGGCTAAGGCCTCAGCTAGCTGGGTCACTGGGAATTGAAGGTGGGTAGTGGTGGCTGTGAGATAACTTTTGGTGGCCTCTGCTTACTTTGTGAACTCTTTGTAAACTCTGTTTTGTTTCCCTTCTGTTGGTCATCAGGTCATAACTGGGCTTTTACTTGCCTGAACCTGAATGGTTCAGTGGAGCTTCCTGTAATTCTGTGAATGTTATTAAAAATGTTTTTAAAAATGATTTTCATCTTCATTTTTCCAGGGTAACTTCATGGAATGTCAGCCTGAGAGCAGCATCTCTCATCGTTTCCATAAAGACTGTGCCTCTCGAGTCAACAATGCCAGCTACTGCCCCCATTGTGGGGAAGAGGCTTCCAAGGCCAAAGAGGTGACCATAGCAAAAGCAGACACGACTTCCACAGTGATCCTGGCTCCTGGACAGGAGAAGAGCTTGGCTGCTGAAGGCAGGGCTGACACAACCACGGGCAGGTACTAAACAAAGTAGCTGTGGCCAAGCTTTCCACTGAATATCTTCAAAGAGGCATCCTTTATACTTACCAGTTTCTGTTGCCTTTGCCAGAAGTCTCAGTGAACTTTGTCATTTTGGTTTCTGATTTCTAAGAAGTGCTGGTGTTCATTTAATACCATCTGTATATGGGTCTCTTTTATTGTGGTTTGACTCTATGATGAGTCAGTTTTTACAGTCCTTGACATAATACAGCTCTTTGTGTTTTGTCACTCATACACAGTCTCCACACCCTGAAGCCGTCTCTCAGCAGCTGTGAGACTTGCTGCACTGTTTGCTGCAGGGTTGAAGACAAGATAAAGATATAGTATTGGCTTTTCTAAAAAGAACCCAGTAGACCAGTAGAAAGAGTTTTCGAGGGGCTGGAGAGATGGCTCAGCTGTTAAGAGCACTGACTGATCTTCCAGAGGTCTTGAGTTCAAATCCCAGCAACCACATGATGGCTCATAACCATCCGTAATGGGATCCAATGCCCTTTCTGGTGCGTCTGAAGACAGCTACAGTGTACTTACATATAATCAATCAATCAATCAATCCTAAAAAAAAAAAAAAAAAACAGAAAGAAAAGAAAGAAAGAAAAAACTTTGGAGTTGGGGCATAGACAGATGACTGCAGTCTTTCCTGCCAGGCATGCCCTGATAGGAAAGGAATGGTGAAGAGATTCTTCACAGATAGTATCAGAGCCATCAAGTTCCTTACCAAAAGAGGAAGGTAGATTTATAAGCATGACAGCAGTAGAAAGAAATAACCTAAAACTTCATTTTGAGGTCATTTAGAAGACTCAGATTGTATGTACATATAGCTAAACAAAGGGTTGGGACGGTCTTAGTGCTTTTCTGTTCATTGTTAAACTCGGTATTCTCAGGTCATATTTCTGGTATGTGTTCTTAAACTGTTTAAAGCAGTAAATTGACTAGATATAACCTAAGGTTTGAGCGAGTGGGTGGTACTCCTAGTAATGTTGCCCTGACTGTCTCTTGTATCGGGGATGGGGTTCTGCATTTCAGGCAGCTCTCTTGAGATTTGTAGATATGAATAGACTGGTCATTGACACTATTCAGAGGCAACCTGTGTGGTCAGGTTGGAATAGGTCTTATTTTATATATTCATTGGTTTCTGTGAGAAAGAGAGGTTTTCCAAATAATGAAACTCAACTTCTTAATATTTTCCTTCTCATGAAGCATTGTTGGAGCCCCAGAGGATGAAAAATCACAGAGCACAGTCCCCCAGGCACCAGAGTGCTTTGATCCTGCAGGGCCAGCTGGGTTCGTGAGGCCGACTTCTGTCCTTTCCCAGGGCCCAGGAAAGGAAACCTTGGAAAGTGCTCTAATCGCTCTGGACTCTGAAAAGTAAGAGCTAGCCTGATGTTTTTTTGTTTTTGTTTTTGTTTTTCAGAGACAGCTAAGAAATGTGGTCTTCCCCAGGGCTTCCTAGTAGTTTCCAGCTTTTTGAATAACACTGTTTATCAAAAGGATGAACATATGAGGTGTCAGCCTCATATGTCTTTCCATTGTCTGGGATAAATTGTTGTAAATTATTATCTGTTTATGCCACGAGCAAGAAGTGAGGTTAGTGTTATCCTGAGCATGACCTTTATTGAGTGAGCTAGTGCAGGCTCCTAGAGCACACACTTTATTCCATGAGTTCCTACCTTGTGGCCTAATCTCTGCCTAGTGTAGGCTAGACCAGGCTTCCACTCAGACTGTTTGCTAGTCCCTATACTGCAGTCTTTCTTGGTTCACAGGTCCACCCATGTCCTATTTCCTTGAGGATAGTGTTACATTCCTTAGAGAGGTTTATCTAGGTGACCTCTAAATTTACTCTGCCTGGAAGGAAAGTAGGTCACTCATTCTTAACAGACAGACAAGTCCCTCTGTTACTCTTCCTTATTCTGAATAGTCTCTCACTATCTCTGTTCTGGCCTATCTGATACCCATGGTCTCTGTCCATTGACCAGGCCCCAGACTTTTCCTGACCCTCCACCTCTAATCTCTATTTATGAGTTGATGTAAATTTCATAACAAATGCATTGATGCTATAGGGTAGTTAGTATCCCCCATGATAGTTGTCATCATTTGAGCTGTAGAGGTCACCCTGGACGTTTTGCCTGGCACTTACTGTGCCGTCTTGCATGTCTATGATGACTAGTGCATGATGACTCCTTGGGATCTCCTGAGTCTTTAGAATGCAGCAGCTCGTCGCTCTGTCTCATCTTACCAGTAGTGTCTTATTGTGTACTATTTTAATGACATCTGAAGACAGTTGCTTGGGTTTTTCTGTCATTGTATCATTTGTTCATTTTGGGGACAGTGCCTCAGGGATTTAAACATGTTAGCAGATGCTGTCAACATTGAGCTGTACCCATTGCCCTGTTGTTTTGACAATAAGAGTCTGGTGCTGATTGCTATCCTTTGCTTTTTACAGACCCAAGAAACTTCGCTTCCACCCAAAGCAGCTGTACTTCTCTGCCAGGCAGGGTGAGCTGCAGAAGGTGCTTCTCATGCTGGGTGAGTTGCTACACCTGAGGCCTTAGAAGTAATGCAGAGGCCGGGCGGTGGTGGCGCATGCCTTTAATCCCAGCACTTGGGAGGCAGAGGCAGGTGGATTTCTGAGTTCAAGGCCAGCCTGGTCTACAGAGTGAGTTCCAGGACAGCCAGAGCTACACAGAGAAACCCTGTCTCGAAAATACCAAAAAAAAAAAAAAAAAAAAGAAGTAATGCAGAGAAGGTTGTTACACCTGTTATCATGAACTCCATCTCACTATCTGATGTTTGTAAGTCTTTGATTCCTCTGATTAGTAAAAGAAAGTGCTCTCTGGTATTTAGTCTGCCTCATGGCACTAGAAATGTTCTCTGTGTATCTCTGGCTTTTAAAAAGGAATTGGTTAGGTGATGATTAGATGAAGCAGAAGTGCACGTAGGAAAAGTAGCGTGACCAGGTCCTGTTGTGACAGGTTGCAGTGAAGAGCCCAGGGCTTGTGCTGAGAGGAGCAGTGCTGCTGCATAAAGTGATCGTGAGAGTGCTACTGTGTGTGCCTCTGCAGCTGTTGGGCTTGGCTTAGCTCTCTCATGCCTGAGACTACTGGTTCGGTTGCAGCTTGATACCTGAGCTCAGAATTCTAGGCTTGATCTCTGATGTCTGTCTTCTTTAGGTTGAGAGCAAGAGTAAAAGAGCTCATTGACTGACAGCAAATCATGAAAGAAGCTAAAGCTTGTTTGAGGGGAAAGAGGAAGATGTGAAAGTTCATTTAATTTACAAAAAAAAAAAAATAGTTTTACTCTTCGTGGACTTCATGTAGTATTAAATTGCTTCATTACTTTTTTGCATGGTACTTTGGGTAAATGTCTAGAAAAATGTACATGCTTTGGGAAGCTAAGGTAGGGGGATTTGAATGTTAAGGGACAGTCTGGGTTACATAGTGAGGTTTGTATCCCCCAAGATAAAAATGAAGCAAAAAGTAAGTTTCTGAGTCTCAGAGTTACACTTCTATTCCTGAGACATGTCTGTTCTTAAAGCTGTTTGCCCTTATCACTGTTTGCATGAGCATGGAAGAGGCATGCGGAGGCACTCTGATAGACCTGCTGGGGAGGTTTCATGTGGGGCTGGTATAGGTTCTCTTGGTCCTAGAGCATAAGTGGGGGTCTGATTTCTGCCTGCAGACAGGCCATTGTAGTAAAGTGGCTATACATCATGGCTCCATAGCTTGCTTTTTATCTTGAAGATGTCCGTGTCATAAGCATCTTTGTGGAAGGACGTTGTGGTTACATATGATATAATTAGTAAAACTGTGTTTGTTTACAGTTGATGGAATTGATCCCAACTTCAAAATGGAGCACCAAAGTAAGCGTTCCCCATTACATGCTGCTGCGGAAGCTGGCCACGTAGACATCTGCCACATGCTGGTTCAGGTGTGGAAGGATAGCTTTGACTAGATCTTTATTGCAGTGGTACCTCAAGGCCACCATAAGAAGATGCCTCCCAGTCCTGTGGTTGCTGACTGCTTCTACTGTTTACCCTGGCATTTGCCTCTGTTAGAGTAGCTGTGTCTCTACGTACTTTCAAGTTTTAGTTTAGTCTTGGCTTTAATATTTAAGGTCTGCTGTAGAAGATGGAGGCTTAGTGGGGCCCAGACCCTTCCCTCTTCTACTCCCAATGACTAATTATCTATCCGCATTGTTTAAGCCACAGCTATAATTTGCTCTAACTTTATGAGACGACTGAGTTTGACTCTTGGAACTCACATGGTGGAAGAAGAGAACACAAATTGTTTTGATATTCACATGTCTTATGTTGTATGCATACATCTCCCCATATTAAAAAATGTAAAAAAATTAAAAAAATCTATGATCATGTGAACACTTTAAATTTTAAACTTTTGGACACATCGTAATTGTATATATTAATGTGATACAGAGTATTTCAGCATATAATGTATAGTCATTATTTCCTTGTGACTAGAACATTAAAAGCCTTTCATAGTTATTTTGAAATATTCAATTGATTGTGTCAACCCAGTTACCCTGTAGTATTTAGAACATAGAAACTTATTTTTCCCATCCAGTCACACTTATAACCATTAGCCTTCCTCTCTAATCCTCTCCACACCTTTCTCTGTGGTTGGTACATACAAGTGAGAATGTGCAGTGTTTTATTATGTTGCCATAAATTCAGGACCACAGACTTGTTCATGGCAAGTGTTAATATGTGTCTGTCTACCACTTATGTTTTTTGCTCATTTGCTAGTAGAGGCCAAGTTTGGTTCAGTGTCATGGCTTCTGTTATTAGGGCTATGGTAGACTTACCTGTGCAGAGATCTCTCAGACATACATCCCTTTATTTTGGATGTGCACACACCCAGAAGTACATTTTCTGTACTCCAGGATCACTTGGTTGCTCAGCTCCACAAGCTGAGAAACCTCCATACTGTCTTCCATGGTGCCAGTCTCCAGGTTGTAAGCGGTCTCCTTTCTCCACATCTATGTAGCATTTGTTCCATATTTATCTTTCCAGTTTGTGTTTCTTTGACGATTAGAGGTGTTGAGGAGTTTTCACATTCTTGGGGTTCTGGTTATATTTTCTTTTGAGAAATGTCAAATCATTAGTCTGTTTAAAAACGGGTTATTTGTTATTGAGTTGTGTGAGTTCTGGAAATCAATTTATTAACTTGCTAGTGTTTTTGTAGTTTTTTTTTTTTTTTTTTTTTTTTTTTTATCTCTGCACTAGGGATTTCTGTTTTCTGTAGGTTTTGACGCTGTGGCTGTTGGTAGTGTCAGTGCGGATATTATAGACCTACCTTAGGAGAGTGTTCCCCTCCTCCTTTAAATAGTTTTAGAAATACTGGCATTAATCTTTGAAATTTGGAGAAATTTAGCCGTGAAACTCTCAGGGGTCTTGTTTGTCAGAGGACATTTTTTTTCACTGCACTGCAGCTTATTGTTATTTAGTGGACTCCAGACATTCTGTTTCTTTATCATCCAACTTTTGTTGGTTTTAATTGTCCAGAAAGTCTTGATGTCTCGCTCTCATGTGATGTTTTTTTCCATAGGTCTCTATTGATGTGTGTTTCTGTGGTGTCAGTTCATGTGTACCTACTCTGCCTTTGTTTTGCTTGTGTCCTTCCATCTTTCTTAGGTTAACTAAAGTGTTGTTCATCTTTTTTAAAAATTAGCATGGTCTTGTTCTTCTTTGGTCTTATCCATTTCATTTTTTTTCTCTTCTGATCTTTGTTGTCTCTTAATTTTGGGGTTTACCCTTCTATTTCCTTAGTGTTCTATTGTTAGTTTATTTGACACTTCTATTTTTTGAGGTGGTTTATTGCCATAAATATCTTTCTTAGTATTGCTGATGCTATTTTGTATGTTGTATTTTTATTTGTTACAGAAAATTTGTATGTATGTATGTATGTATGTATGTATGTATGTGTACCACAGAGGTTGACATCAGATATCTTCCTTAATTCAACTCCACTTTATATAGGGTTTCTTATTAAATACCAGACCTTGAAAATTAACCTAGCCTAGCTAGCCAACTTGCCATTGGGACCCCTTAGTTCTGTCTCCTAGGTGCTGGTATGATAGCCAGGTTGCCCTGCCAACTCTACACTTATATGGCATACAGACTCTTGTTGTCATGTCTGAAACTCCTGTTGTCATGTCTGCCCTGCAAGAGGTTTGCCTCCCAAGCCATCTAAAGAGTTTACATTTCTCTTTTGTTTCTTCATTGGCCTATTGGTTGTTTAAAAGAATAGTGTTGAATTTCTTTGTACATTATGCCATTTCTAAAGTTCTTTCTTGTTAATTCCCAGTTTTATTTCATTGTTGCTCTAGGAGATATTTGCTGTGGTTTCAGGGTTTCTTTTGAGGGGGTGCTTCATGAGGAGCTAAAATTATTTTGGGGCTGGAGGGATGGTTCAGCATTTAAGAGCACATACTACTCTTTCAGAAGAACTAAGTTCAAGTCCCAGAAATCATGTTGCATGAGATGTCATAGCCTCCTGTAACTCCAGCTCTTGTGTACATACACACAATACACATAATTAAAAACAAAATAAATCTTAAAAAATGTATTCAGACTTAGATATGGTCTGGTCTACAGGTTGTTTCCCATATGTGGATGTGCAGAATTTACATTCTGCAACTCTAATGTGAAGTGTTTTGTAAATGTATGGCTTGTTCATTTAATTCATGGTTCAGTTAAATTCCACTGTTTCTGTGTTGATTTTGGTCTGACTGAGATCAACAAATGAATGCTACGAAGCCCCCAACTACACTGCGTTGGGTGTGTTCTCTGTTCCTTAAAATATGACATTCATATTATATAATCGGTTCTATAGTATTGGGTACATATATATTCATAGTTGTTATTTTCTCTTGTTGAATTGACTACTATGTCATATAATGACCTTTAAATCTTCCTTTTTAATTTTATTTCATGTGTATGAGTATTTTGCTTACATGTATGTCTGTGCACCACATGCATACTTGGTGACTGAATGCCAGAAGAAAAGCATTTCTATCCCTTGTAACTGGAGTTAGAAACAATTGTGGGCTACTATTTATGTTGTGGGGATCGAACCTAGGTCCTCTAGAAGAGCAGCAAGTCATTGTAGCCACTAAACCATCTTTCCAGCCTCTGCTTGGTTTTTAGTTGTTTTACTTAAAATCTATTTTATGTAAATATATTAACTTGCTCTTTCTGTAGTAAATCTTTTCCTATTTGTTAATTTGAACTATGTGTGTTACTGAAATAACATTTCTTAATTGGCAGCATATTGTCAGATTTTTTTAAAAATCCATTTAGTCTATTTTTTTATTTGGTGAATTTATTCTCTTTCTATTTTAGGCTGTCATTGTTGAAGACATAGTCCTGTCAGCTTGCTTCTTATTTGTCCCATTACTATAGATCCCTTTTTCATTCTGTATCTGTATGGTTTTCTGGATCTCTGTATGGACAGACTTTGTTCCCCTTTCTTCTTGGACAGTCCTTTTGAATGCTTTCAGGATAGTTATTGTGTTTGCTTGTTTGTTTCATTTCTAATACTTTTCCTTTATGGATAGGCTGTGGCCAAGGTCTCAGTGTTAGTTGTCTTGAAAGTCTGTGTTCCAACTTTCTTTCTTTCTTTCTTTCTGTCTTTCTTTCTTTCTTTCTTTCTTTCTTTCTTTCTTTCTTTCTTTCTTTCTTTCTTTCTAGATTTATTTACTTATTTTATGTATATGAGCACACACTGTAGCTGTACAAGTAGTTGCGAGCCTTCATCTGGTTGTTGGGAATTGACTTTTTAGGACCTCTGCTCACTCCCGTCAACCCTGGCTCTGTTAGACTGACATCCCACCCCCACCCCCCTGCGCTTGCTCAGTCCCTGCTTGCTCCGGCCCTATTTATTATTATAAATAACTACACTGTAGCTGTCTTCAAACACACCTGAAGAGGGTGTCAGATCTCATTACCGGTGGTTGTGAGCCACCATGTGGTTGCTGGGATTTGAACTTAGGACCTTTGGAAGAGCAGTGGGTGCTCTTACCTGCTGAGCCATCTCACCAGCCCTCCAACTTCCTTTTTGGTGGAAGTTGGGGTATGCATTCTTGCCCAGCAGATGGCTTGGTTCTGGCTTTCTTTCAGCACCCTGCAGATACCATTTTACTCTCACCTGTATTTCTAGTTCAGAATCTGCTGTGGTATAATTGGGATCCCTTTGTGTGGGACTTAATGATTTTCTCTGGCTGTGTTTTGAGATTCTTGATTTGTGTTGAGTGTTTGATAATATAAGCCTTAAAGACTGTTTTGATTGATTCTATTTTGTGGCTTCCTGGTTCTAGTTCAAAACTTGTAAGCTTCCCAGTAGTTATTTCTTTGAACAAGTTTTCTGTATTTTTTTCCTTATCTTTCTAAAATAACTGTACATGTAATTATTGTTTCTCTTCACGACACCAAGTTTCACAGGTAGTTTTGTTGCTGTTCTTATAAATATACATGCATGTTTATGCATACTTTGTTGTTCTGCCAAGTTTTTTTTTATGCCACGTTCTTTTTATGCTTAGTTAAGTTCATGATAGTATTCTTAAAATATATCTGTAGCCTTTTATTGTCTTGTTTTGGCCATGGTTGAGCTGTTCCCTATGCATAGAGCATGGAACTTTTCTCACTAATACTAGTAGGTGCTACACTGATATCTGTTTTTCAATTACTCATTGGGATGTCTCCTGTAGTAACAGAACTCTGGTTTCTAGATACCATGCTGAGCTGGATGTATTGACCTCTGACCCTTCATATGTGATGTCTTGTTTATTCCTGGATGAGGAATAAACAAGAGAACTGTTCTTTTGCCTCAGTCATGTGAATTCTCTTGTCACTATACTTAGGGTCATTTTTAATCCTTCAGGCCCTTCCCCATGTGATCTCCAGAAGCATCTCCCATCTGTCTTAGCTCTCTCCTGCTAGGATTCTTCTACATCAAGATAGGGTCTCATGGATTGATTCCTGGCCATGGTCCCTCTGGGGATATGACTTTGTACTGTAGTATGTTCATTGTCATGTACAATAGTACAGTTACAGTTTGTACTATTGCTATGTTCATTGTCAACTTGAGGAAATTTGGTATCACTTAGGAGACAAGCCTCCATAATATCTATGAGGGATTATTTAGATTAGATTAGCCTCTGGGTATACCTATAATTTTCTTGACTAGGTTAATTGACATGGAAAGATCATCCCTAAAGGAGGACTAGTCATTCTCTGGGCTTGGGACCAGAAACTACCTAAAAAATGAGGGAGGCAGCTTCTTGCACACAGGTGTTCATCACTGTTTTCCTGATGGGATGCTGTAAGTTCTTGCTGCCCTGGCATCCTCCCAGTAATGGAGCATCCTCCTGAAGGAAAGTAAAGCCTCCCTTCCTCAAACTGCTTGTCTCAGGGCAGTGTATGATAGCAAGTGGGAAAATACTTTGTGCTTTTATATTTATACAAAATATCTTTGTCAGTTTCTTACCACCCTTTGTCAGTGCCTTACCACCACCCTGAGGCCCTCACAGGCAGTATGGTTCACTTTCATCCAATTTTAGCCTTTAAGCTAATTTAGATATAATAATATATATTCTTTAGTATCTAGCTTCATTTATTGCAAAGCAACAGCAAAGAGCAAACAACAAAATAACAACAGAAAAGCATAAAACAAGAACCACATGGGTATATGAAAAAAAAGAAGGGGATTCAAGTGAGTTCTGACTGAAGCTCAGTATCAAGACCAGGGTTTTTTATAATATGGTTCTAGGCTCCCCACACATCATCTTTGTTTTTGTTGCTTGAGGCCAAGCGATGGTGCTTCCTGTCTCTGTATGTTTAGCTTGTATCTGAGTGAGTCCTTTGAACTCTCTGTTTAGTTTTCACCACTAGCCTTGTCTTGTAAGCCTGAACATATTACAAAATGGACTTGTGTCTGGGTAACCATTTATGTCTAGGAGCTCTAACAAAGAGTCTGTCAGTCTGGCTAAGCCCGGCACTGTCTGCTCAGTCCTCACAGGTACGTGGGCTATATCCTGAAGTGTTTATAGTGCCATTCTTTTTTTTGTTTTTGTTTTTTTGTTTTGTTTTGTTTTGTTTTCTAGACAGGGTTTCTCTGTGTAGCCTTGGCTGTCCTGGAACTCACTCTGTAGACCAGGTTGGCCTTGAACTCAGAAATCCACCTGCCTCTGTCTCCCAAGTGCTGGGATTAAAGGTGTGTGCCATCACTGCCTGGCATCAGCAGGCTGTATTTATATATTTATGCACATAGCAAGGAGAAGGAGGAGGAGAAGTAAAGAGATCTTCAGTTTGAGAGGGAGTGAGGCAGAGATGTAGGAAAAGTTAAAGGGAGGGGCCATGGGAGGGATGGGGGCAAAGAAATGGAGAAGTGCTATAATTAGATTTTTTTTTTTTTAGATAATTAGATAATTTAAATTTATTTTTTATACTACTTACTTTCTGTCCCTGTCATTGCTCCCCTCCCGACACCCCCTCCCACAGTCCTTCCTCCATCTACCCCTCCCCTTCTCCTCTGTGCAGGTGGGGGCTCCCTGGATATTCCTATCCATCCCCCTTGGCATTTCATGTCTCTTCAAGGCTAGGAGCTTCCTCTCCTACTGAGGCCAGTCAAGGTAGCCCAGCTAGGAAAAAATGTATTCCACAAACAGGCAACAGCTTTTGGGATAGGCTCTGTTCCAGTTGTTTATGATCCACATGAAGGCTAAGCTGCATATCTGCTACATATAAATGAGGAGGCCTAGGTCTCCTTGTAAGTTCTTTGGTTGGTAGTTCAGACTCTGAGCGCCCCAAGGGTCCAGGTTAGTTGACTCTGTTGGTCTTCCTGTGGAGTTCCTATCTCCTTCAGGGCCTGCAATCCTTCCTCATTCATATTCTTCCATGAGTCCACAAGCTTTATCCAGTGTTTGGCTGTGGGTGTCTGTATCTGAGTCAGCTGCTGGGTGGAGCCTCTCAGAGGACAATGTGCCCTTGTCTGCAAGTGTGCTTTGCTTAGTGTTAGGGGTTGCTGCTTGCCCATGGACTGGATCTCAGTTGGGCCGTTATTGGTTGGCCATTCCCTCAGTCTCTGCTCCATCCCAAGTGCCTTGTAGACAGGATAAATTTTGGGTTGAAAGTTTTGTGAGTGGGTTGGTGTCTCTATTTATCCACTGGGGTTCCTGTCTGGCTGTAGGAGGTGGCCTCCTCAGGTTCCATATCCCTATGTAGTGAGTCACAGCTAAGGTCACCCTCACTGATTCTTCGGTGCCTCCCTTATCCCAGGTCTCTGTCCTGTAGATGCCCGCACCTCCTTACCCCCATCAGTTGTGGATTTCCGTTCATTTTTATAACCGTCTAGCGATCTCTACTGTCCTTCCCCACACCTGATCCTGAACCCCCTATTCCCCTCTCCAACATGCCTCCCTCCATCTGCCTCTTATGACAGTTTTAGTCCTTCTAAGTCCTGCAAGCTTTCTTGCTTGCCTTCCTTCTTGTTTAGGTTTTTGGGTCTGTGTAGTGTAATACAGTACTTGTATTTTATGACTAATAGCCACTTTAAGTGAGGACATATTATGACTGTCTTTTTGGAACTGATATTCTCAAGTTCCATCTATTTGCCTGTAAGATTCATTATACCTTTGTTTTTAGTAGCTGAATAGTATTCCATTGTGTAGATGTACCACATTTTCTTTATCCATTCTTCACTCGAGGGACATCTAGGTTGTTTATGATTTCTGGCTATTATGAATAAAGCTGCTATGAACACAGTTGAGCAAGAGTGTTTGTGGGATGTTAGAGCATCTTCTGGGTACTATACCCAGGAGTGTTATGGCTTTGTCTTGAGGTAGAACTATTCCCAGTTTTTCTGAGAAAACTCCAAATTGATTTCCAAAGTGGTTGTTCAAGGTTGCACTTCCACCAGCAATGGAGAACGTGTTTCCCTTGCTCCACATCCTTGCCAGCAAGTGCTATCTCTTGAAGTTTTTTTGTTTGTTTGTTTGTTTTGTTTTTTTCAGGTTTTTTTTTCAAGACAGGGTTTCTCTGTGTAGCCTTGGCTGTCCTGGAACTCACTCTGTAGACCAGGCTGGCCTCGAACTTGAGTTTTTTATCTTAGCCAATCTGACAGGTTTGAGATGGAATCTCAAGAGTTGTTTTGATTTTCATTTCCCTAATGAATAAGGGCTTTGAACATTTCTTTAAGTGCTTCTCTGCCATTTGGGATTCCTCTGTTGAGAATTTTGTTTAGTTCTGTACCCCATTTTTTAATTGGGATATTTGGGCTGCCGATTTGTCCTATTGACAGTGTCTTTTGCCTTACAGAAACTTGGCAGTTTCATGAGGTCCCATTTATCAATTGTTGGTCTTAGAGCCTGAACCACTGGTGTTCTGTTCAGGATCCATACTTATCACCCTGCACAAAACTCAAGTCCAAGTGGATGAAGGACCTCAACACAAAACCGGATACACTAAATCTCATAGAAGAGAGAGTGGGAAATACCCTTGAATGCATTGGTACAGGAGGTATAATTAGATTTTAATTAAAAATTAAAAAGTAATTTAAGGGAGAAAAATGTTATACTGGCTTACAGTTTGCATCGTCATGGATGAGAAGCTTATAGTGGCAGGAACTTGAGAGATACTTGAGCCCATTGCATCTACAGTCAAGAATACACGTTGGATGCTTATTCTGAGCTCACACTCCCACCTCATGCAAAAAGGCTGTCTCCCAGGTGATTCTCAGTTTCATCAAGTTGACAGTTAAGATTACCATCTCACTTGGTAATGAGACTTTAAGAAATGAGCATCAATCAGCACAGAAACCTATTCAGAGCAGTTTCGATGGTCACCTGCTTGCTGCTATGAGGCCTTTCTTTACCAGATAGAGCTCCTCTCTTTATGCATTTCTATGTTTTGCTGATTGTCCATGGCTACTGCAGCACCGTGGCCCCTGTTACATGTTGTTTGCCTGCTCCTCAGGTGTTTGGGGCTACAATCTGAGTGACATGGATGGAAGATATTCTATTCTACCTTTGCTGAAAGTGCTTTTGTAACATGTAGTTCTCCCTGTTCTTTTGCTAGTCATGGTCTGGCTCCTGGGCTGAGAGATCAATGATCACAGAAGCACAGATAGCCTGGCTGCCTATCTAGTAGCGTTAGTCTGACAAAGTTCTGCTTTCCAGCACTTTATTCTTTTGTGTAGTTCTGCTGTGCCTAGGGTTCTGGAGGATAAATGATGGGTTTGCAGAGGAGATGACTCACTTGCCTTGATGAAAGACCTTCAACCCACTTTCCTCCCCTCCCCTCTCCTCCTCTCCCCTCTCCTTTCTTCTCCCCTCCCCTCCCCTGCCCTCCTTCTGTCACTGTCCTTAGACTTGCACCCTTACCCTCAATAAGGGCTTAGGGACTCGATGGAAGCAGGTCATGCCAATTTCATGGTGGTTTTAGCACTCCACATCCAGGATTCATTCTATCTATCTGTCCGTCCGTCCGTCCATCCATCCATCCATCCATCCATCCATATATCTGCGTCTTTTGTGATGGAGGTGTCCAGCAGTGAAGAATGTATTTCTCTACTTGAAAATTTAGTTAGTCATTTGGTGGGCCTTACTTTTATACCCCTAACCCTTTATTGCCTTAAAGATCAAAGAGACTTTTTTTGTGTTCCTTGGTGGGGGGGTCTGGCTGCTGTGCATCTGCTCTGCTGAGTGCTGGGATTAAAGATGTGTGCCACCTGCCAGCCATTCTGTGTGCTATTAAAATACACTTATTTAGGGGCTGGAGAGATGGCTTAGCGGTTAAGAGGACTGACTTCTCTTCAGAGGTCCTCTGTTCAATTCCCAGCAACTGCATGGTGGCTTACAACCATCTGTAATGGGATCTGATGCCCTCCCTCTTCTGGTGTGTCTGAAGAGAGTGATAGTGTACTCACATATATAAGATAAATTAATTAATTAAAAAATGCACTTATTTGTTAAAATTAACTGCTTTGAAATGTGGCTTCCCTTTGCCTTCAGTGTTTTTGGCAGCTAGACCTTGCTGTGCTCACTTGATCTCTGGTCTTTGTACTGTGAAGAGCCACAATTCTTCTTTTTGAAGTCTCTTTTTCCTGTTGATAACAAGAATGCCAGTTTTCCTTAATCGCTGTGAATATTTACTTTATAAGCTATTAGTCCTTTGTTCTTTTTCTGAGAAGCTAGCAGAGGATGCCATGGAGAAGGCTCAGCTGTGAGCAGGCAGGTGACTTGCTCTCGGCCACAGCTGACATTACACTAGGTGCCTTCCCTGGGTGTACTTGTCTGTTCATCTGCCTCTCTATTTTATTGAAAAAGTTACAAATTATTCTAAAAGTTGTATCACTTGAAGCTAGTTCTTGTTTTGTTTATTCTGGAAAATAATATTTTGCCAAACAGGCTGAATAGATATCCAGTCCTCTGCCCTCTCATACTTTTCCTTTCCTTGAGTGAGGCTCTCCATTCCCTTTCTTAGACATGTCTATATCCTACTGTGCCTGTGTGTCAAGTTAATTTAGAAAACAAGTCTATCAAAGATACTCTGCTTGAGCTAGAGCTTGATAGAGTAATTGTGCCTGTCTATGTGTGGGACTGTGTGTAGGGTATTAACTATCTTGCATGTGTTGGGGCTAGATTTTGAATCCAGGGCCTTGTTGGTGCAATGCGGGTACCTACCAGCTTTAGTTACTATGTCTTGAATGCAGTTTTGAAGAATCAGACAGCTGATCAGTAAAATCATTTTAGTGTTGTTTGTTAAATCTCTTCATGACAAATGCAGAAGACTCACAACTCTTTTACTTACTTGGATAGGGATGCAGAAATTGCACTCAACACATCTAAGCTATCTCTGTTTTACTAGGCGGGTGCCAATATTGACACTTGCTCCGAAGATCAGCGGACCCCACTGATGGAGGCTGCAGAAAACAACCACTTGGATGCAGTGAAGTACCTCATCAAGGCTGGAGCACAGGTGGATCCGAAGGTACCCACCCAGTCAGGTTCATATTCCTATTTCATGTGTAGATGTTTCTTAGATGAACAGAGAGCAGTTTCTCCTTGAAACACTGCAGGAACTTGTTGCCGTTAGACATTTGCCCTGTTGTCTAGCAGAGCATTTGTACTTGATATAGTAGTTCCTTTTCTGCCAGTAAAGATTTAGTTTGGCTCATAATTTCCGAGGGATTCTGCTCCACCAGAATGTAGAAGGCATGGCAGAATTGCAGCAGGAACTTGCTGACTAGAGCAGAAGGAGAGGATGTAAGGTGGGCTCAGGAGCAGGTGTAACTGCACAGTCTTCTCTCTGACGACCTGCTTCTGTGGAAGCCAGGCTCCACCTTCTCAAAATTTCACAAATTTTAAGCTGGGAATAAGCCTTTGGAACATTTCAAATACAAACTCTAAACGTGTGGTGACTTGGCTTACTTACTGTTTCCTGATAGCCACTGGATCAATGTCTGTCCAGTAATAGACAGATCAGCCAGAAAGGAGATGGCCAGAAAGGTTTTGTTCCCTCTGTCATTGTGTTGTCCCTCTTGTTTAGAGCAGTTAGGCAAGAAGAGCAATGGAAGATAACCAGATTGGAAAGAGGACTTAAATGTCTTAGTTCACAGTTACTATGGTCTTAAGTGTAGAAACATAAAGGATCAACAAAAGTATTGTTAGAGTTAGTAAAACAGTTTAACAAATAATAGGACAAAGTTGACATAAATAACAGTTAAATTTCTCTCTCTTTCCCTTTTTTGTGGTTTCTTTGCTTTTTGTTTTTGATACGGGGTCTTAGTATATACTGAGCTTAGAACTTGTGATCCTCCTGCTTCAGTCTCCTAAGTATTGGGGCTACAGGTGTGCATCACCATGTTAACTTTATATTTCTATGTTCTTTAGGTTAAATTATCCAAAAGGAAGTTGGGTTAATTTCATTTACAGTAACATCAAAAAGAATAAAATACTTACAAGTGTGTTTAATCAAAGAGTGAAAAAGCTTACACATTGAACACTCAAGCAGTTGCTAAATGAGACAGTGTGTTTATAGCTCAGTTGGCAGAGTGCATGTCTCAGCACCACATGAAACCCTGTACAGAGGCTGGCACCTTTACTTCTAGCACTTGAGTGTCAAAACCAGAAGGTCAGTGAGTTTAATGGCAGCTTGGGCTGTTTTCAACCCTATCTTTTTATTTTGGTTTTTCTAAACAGGGTTTTTCTGGATCGCCCTGGCTGTCCTGGAACTCACTCTGTAGACCAGGCTGGCCTTGAACTCAGAAATCCGCCTGCTTCTGCCTCCCAAGTGCTGAGATTAAAGAGCTGTGCCACCACCACCTGGCTCAACCCTATCTTAAAACAAAACAAAAACAAAAAGAAATGGGAGGTCATCTTTTATGTGTATATACTCTATGTAATCCTTATCAAAATTCCAAGCAAATACAGAAATATCCATTCTAAAGTTGATGGAGATTTTTATGAGGTCTAGAATGGTAGAACAAGTTCCTTATTTCAAAACTTCTTACAAAGTTGCAGTAAAGAAAATGGGGTAGTTCTGGTATAAACATACAGCTATAGGCTTGGCTTGGTTTATGTGGGTTCCCCAACAACTGAAACAGGGACTGGCCCTGACTCTTGTTGCCTGGCTGTGGATCCAGTTCACCTAACTGAGCTGCCTTGTCTGGCCTCAGTGAGAGAGGATATGTCCTGTCCTTCGGTGACTTGATGTGCCAGGGTGTATTGGTACCCAAGGTTGCTTCCCCCAACCCCCACACACACCTTTTCAGAGTGGAAGAGGAGGGTAAGGAGAGGCTGTAATTGGGATGTATAGTGAATAAATAAATAAATTAATTAATGGGGGGAATAAATGCAGAGCAAGAAAAAAAAGAAAAGAAAAAAGAGCAGCAGACCAGTAGAATTAGATGAACAAAATCTCAGAAATAAACCATTGCTGTGTTGTTCGTTAATTTAAAGCAACTATTTAGCAAATGGTGCTGGGAAAACTTAGTATTCATATATTGAAGAATGTATTCATATCATACATATACAGAAATGGATGACGAACTAAACATAATAGCTAAAATTATATATTTTGTAAGGTAGTAAAACCCATGATTACAACACTCACTATTCAGAGATAGGAGGAGTGTTACGTGAAGGCCAAACTAGGTTCCATAGTGAGAACCTCTCTTAAAATAATGTAGTTCTTAATGGTTTGGTGAGTCAGTAGTTCTAACCCTAGGTATACACCCAGGCAGTTCAAAACCACTGTGAACAGCACTGTTTATTGCAGCACTCCCTCTAGGAGTAACTTAGTTATCCTTTATTTTGCATTAATGAACAAGTGCTCTATCTATTCAACAGACATCATCTAGGGACAGTCAGGGACAAAGCATAGAGATGGGATAGCCCAGGTAAACTTTGAGGGTGTAAAGCTAGACACACAGTATAAGTACCACAAACCTCCATTAATATGAGATTCCCAGAGAGGAAAATCACACCCCAAGTGTGGCTTAGATGGTCTTACCAGCTGTAGAAAAGATTTGTACACCTATGATTTAGAGGGCCCCGTGCGATGGCCCACTTGGGAGGTAGAGAGAAGAGGATCTCTGAGTTCAAGGGTGACTTGGGTCTATGTAGTGAATTTCAGACCAACTGTAGCTACATAGAAAGACTCTTATATCAAAATAAACAAATAAATACATAAATTCCAAAATAGTAACAATAATTTAATAATAGTAGAATTAAAACTAGAGGGCTGAGGGTATAGCTTATTTAATGGAGCACTGGCCTAACGTGCTCAGATCCTTGAGTTTGATCCCCAGTACCACATTGACTGGGTATGGTAGGGTCAGCCTGTAATCTTTACACTCTGAGAGTACAAGTGTGGGGTTCAGAAGTTACCCTTGGCTACAGAGTGACTTTAAGAGCCAGACTTGGCACATAAGACTGAAAACAAAACATAAGAATGTAATATTTTATGATATAACTACAGTAAATAAACAATGTAGAGAATAGATATCAGTCAGTGGTAGAGTGTGTGCCTAGCATTTATTTGTGTGGCTCTGGATTTGCCCCCAATACCCCTCCCTGATGTAAAATTATTCTTTTTCACATCAGTACTTGTTTGTTTGTTTGTTTGTTTGTCAACAAAATGTGACCATAACCCTGTGCAGACTTAATCACATCCATTTTCACATCAAATAAAATGCTCACTATTACTCTGGTATTAAATACTATTCTAGGGTCAGCCGGCGGTGGTGGCGCACGTCTTTAGTCTCAGCACTTGGGAGGCAGAGGCAGGCGGATTTCTGAGTTCGAGGCCAGCCTGGTCTACAGAGTGAGTTCCAGGACAGCCAGGGCTACACAGAGAAACCCTGTCTCGAAAAACCCAAAAACAACAACAACAAACAGGCAAATACTATTCTGGGGTCTTAAAGGGGTCTAGTTCCCAACCTAGAATAGTTGGGAACCTATAAAGCTGCTATCTATGAAGTGTTGAGGTCAGATATCAAGACTGAGAAATGTGTGAGTGGGTTGTGCAGCAGATTTAGTACAGCAAAAGAAAGGGTGAGGGAAACTCTTGAGTATTCAAACCAAAGATAACCAAACTTCCTAACATATATACAAGTCTGGTTTCTCAGAAAGACAGCAGAGAAACCTAATAGGAAAACAAAAAATAGGATGAAGAACTCAAGACCATGAGTGTTTATCGAAGAAAACCAGTAATCCACAGATCTAAGCAAACAAACAAAAAAAGCAACTCAGTAAAACCTAAGTAAGGCAAACAAAGACAGTACTCCACACTCAGATAAGTTGGGCAGAAGCAGTGTAGACAGACAAAGAAATCCTGCAGGTGGTATTGGCAAACACCCTGAGCTGCTACCAACTTGACCTGCAGTGGTCTAGACATGGATGAGAAGAGACTGCTGTCATTGTGCCAGAGAAAGAAGTCTGAGAAAGTGTCCTTTTAGAAATGAGGTAAAACTAGATGTGGTGGCACATGACTAATCCCCAGCACTGGGGAGGCAGAGGTAGGTGGGTCTCTGAGTTCAAGGCCAGCCTGGGCTACACAGCTAGACACTGTCTCAAACAATAAAATGAAAGTAAAAGCTGTTATATAAACATCTTTCTTTTTAATAACTGAGATTTTATTGATTGAGGATAAATACATTTCAGTTCATACAGAATTTTAACACATGTACCAAAAAACCTGAGAGCTGTGTGTTATGCTTCTTCTAAACCGATTATTACAGTGCTGTTCCAGCTTAAAGCTTGGTGGAAATTTCTCTTTTAGAGGATCTCACACAACATCATCAAATGACAGTGTCTTTATTTCCTCTCATTCACATTTTGACCTGTATACTACATGCTCAGGTTTTTATTTTTCATAGCACATTGTTACAAGTGACCACCACAAATAGAAACGTTAAAGATGTTAAAGTTTTTCTTTCCTTCCTTCTTTCTTTCTTTCTTTCTTTCTTTCTTTCTTTCTTTCTTTCTTTC
>JADRCD010182857.1:5935-31098 GCA_019843815.1 Montemys delectorum
GAGGGAGGGAGGGAGGGAGGGAATAAGCACTGAGTGACCAACAAAACCTAGTCAACTCTTCAAGCCTTATTGCTACCACAGGCAACATGGTGCTGCCTTATCTTGCTTTATTGGCCAAAGTACAAAACGGTCTTGAATGTCCTCCAGAGTTTGACCCCAAAGGTCAGAGAAATTAACAGTCAAGATGTCAAGAGAGCATTAAAAGAGCCCACTCATTTAACTCCATGTTAAAACACGCAGCTGTTAGTCCATGAGGGACTTCTAACCTGATGTTTCATAAGATGGTTTGTTGAGTTGTTATACCAAACAAAAGGTATTTTCACCTTGCCCTGGAGTAAATCACAAACAGTAACAGTGTTTCACACCATGATGAAGCAAATTACAAATAACACCTAGACTAGTTACCCTTGTGCTGCTGGCTACCAAGCATTTCTCCAGAGATACTGATAAAATCCTAGCTACACAAGGCTAGAATAATGTTTCTATCCTTCCTAGTTATAGACAACATCTTCCTCCCACCCCTTTTTCATTTTGCTTTTGTTTTTCTTGCTGAAATTAATAATGAGCACAGTTTTGTTAAAAGGAAAATTATACATATATATGTATATTATATGTATTATAATTATAAGTATATTATACATTATATATTTTATATATAATAATTATATATAAAATTATATATGTATTTTTTTTTACTGAGATGAAATGGAAAGGTCCATCTACCCACTTTAACTAGCTCAAGTTAAAATATGCTGACACTGTGAGCGACTGAGAGCAAATGCGGAAGAGAGTGAGAATGGGGGTGTGCATAGAGAGAGAGAGGCAGAAGCCAAGGCACAGCTGAGTGAATTGCTCCCTTTCTGTCCCTCAATAGCCCTAACAGTCCTGGCTCTTTCACCCCTTCCTCCTACCCTGTGTTCTGACAACTCTTCTCCACCACTCTGTCTTTCATAGGCTCAACTGTGATATGATTCTGTTCCACAAAGTTACTGTTTATGGATCTCAGTCTCCAGTGAAACAGTATTGAGTGGTGGGGGCATAAGGAGCGGTGCATCCAGTGTGAAGTCCCCCATCATCTACCAGACCAAGCACTGTTTAAAATAAAAGGTTCCAATCCAAGTCCTCATTAAAACTTAAGACAATGTGTTAACTACAAGCCCCTGTAAAAAAAAAAAATCAAAAGGTAAATGATGTATTTCTAGCACAAAATGACCAAGGATAAATATTCATAATAGAAGGTGGGGCAGATGGGAATACAGCATGGAAGTCATGAACTAAAACAGGACTGAAATACCACAAAGCAAACAAAACTCAAAGCACTACATTTACCATGTGTGGCTCATCATGGGATCCTCTGAGTCTCAAAGATCATATTTGTCCTTAGCAGATTCAATGGCCCTGACATCTCCAATCATCTTGGCTTCTCTATTGCAATGTAGGCTTCCTTTTGACAGCTTCAAAAAATCGGCCTCACATCCGGGCGTGGTGGCGCATGCCTTTGATCCCAGCACTTGGGAGGCAGAGACGGGCAGATTTCTGAGTTCAAGGCCAGCCTGGTCTACACAGTGAGTTCCAGGACAGCCAGGGCTATACAGAGAAACCCAGTCTTGAAAAACAAAAAAACAAACAAACAAACATAAGTGGCCTCTCAGAACTTTCTCATAGGGATCCCAGTCCCAGATCCCAGATCCCGACTTTAGCAGTTCTCGGAAACGGTGGAGCAAGATTCCATTACATCTTTTGTGATGCATCATTTTTTGTCTTCGTTTTCACTTTTATTGGTTATTTTTATTTACTTGCATTTCAAATATTATTCCCCCTTCCTAGTTTCCCCTCCACAAACCCCCTAATGCCCCCCTCTCCTGCCTCTATGAGGGTGCTCCCACCTACTTCTGTCTCAGTGCCCTTGCATTCCTCTACTCTGGTAGCCTCCACAGGACCAAGGGGCTCCTCTCCCAGTGATGCAGTCCTGGGATAAGGCAATCCTCTGCTACATATCCAACTGGAGCCATGGGTCCCTCCATGTGTACTCCTTGGTTGGTGGTTTAGTCCCTGGGAGCTCTGGAGGGTCTGGTTGGTTGATATTGTTGTTCTTCCTATGGGGTTGCAAACCCCCTTCAGCTCCTTCATTCGTTGCCCTGACTTCTCCATTTGGGGACCCTGTGCTCAGTCTGATGTTTGGCTGCAAGCATCCACATCTGTATTGGTCAGGCTCTGGCAGAGCCTCTCAGGGGACAGCCTGTCAGCAAGTGCTTCTTGGCATCAGCCATGGTGTCTGGGTTCGGTGTCTGCAGAGGGGATGGATCCCCAGGTGGGGCAGTCTCTGGATGACCTTTCCTTCAGCTTCTGCTCCACTGCAGAGATTTTGTCCCTGCATTTCCTTTTGACAGGAAAAATTCTGGATTAATATTTTCGAGGTGGGTGGGTGGCCCCATCCCTCAACAGGGGTCCATGCCTATCTGTTGGATATGGTCTCTACAGGTTCTACCTCCCCTTTGTTGGGTATTTTGACTAATGTCCCCCCTGTTGGGTCCTGAGAACCTCTTGGGTCCCTGGCATGTGGGACTTTCTAGTGGCTACCCCCAGTGCCCCATTCCCCAGGGCTACACCCCTCCTTTCAAATTCCTGACCTCTGTACTTCTCCCCCATCTTCTCCCATACCTGAACGGGTCCCCCTTTTCCCTCTCCCTCCTTTTTTCCTCCCAGATCCCACACTCCATCTACTACATCTTTTATGTCTGCAAAACCTGTCTCACAGGAATGATGCTGCCAAGTTCTACTGCTAGCTCAGGATGCAGGCTGGCCCCTTTGGACCAACACTTAATAGTACCTACGCTCCTTGCTTGGTAAATGGGTGAAGACACTTTGCTGTGCAGTTATTTTTGAACCCCGAACCCCTTAAACTGCATTCTCAGTTCAGGTTCTCTCTTTTAAATAAATTCACATTTCAGGAGTCTGAGCCTTTGATGGGTGGGATCTTACCCTTGGAGCAGCTTCTCTGTTTTCCCAGCACACATCAGGACTTTTCTTTTTTTAACAGTAAAGCCCTTCTAAAAAGCTTGCTCGGTCTGCAACTTCAAACTTACCCAATTCTTTCCTGAACAAGCTGAATGTATTCATACTTTTCTCTCCCACTTATAGCTTTTTCATTGTAGGTCTGTGGGAAAACTGGTAAGCAATAACCATGACAGAGCCAGAATATTACCCTCAAAGCCCAGCTTCTTCTACTGAACCTTAATAGTCCATCATTTTCAAATACAACCTAACTAAAGTTCTCAGAATGTAATCAGACTCTTCGCCATGATTTCATGAGTGCCATAACGTTCTGATAGGTTCCCCTCTGAAACTTCATGACCTGGGCCTCCAGAGAAAATATTTTCCTCCTTATTTTTGTTTTCCAAACTCCCACCAGACTAGAGCAGTAAGTTCCTCTAGCCGCATTCAAGGGCTTTCCTAGTTCAGATTCGCAAACCCTTCCGCGGTCCTTTCTACAACCAGTTCCAAAGACTTAAGATCCACAACATCAGGTTTACCCCAGTCCTGTTTCTTAATACCAATCTTCGTACTAGTTACTTTCTTCATTGCTGTGATAAACTATCTAAGAAGGAGCAACTTAAAGAATAAAGGGTTTGCTCCATCTTACATTGTGAGAGGGACACTCCATCGCATAAGGGAACGCATAGGGTCACGAGCAGACAGGGTGATCACCTTGCGTTGGCAGTCAGGAAAAACAGAAATGAACAGATACTCCGGTCAAGCTGTGCAACGCCAGGGCTCATCCTCTATACGCCACTTTCTCCAGCAAGCTTCTACCTCTTGGCCATTCTATCTAAACACAGGAATCTATTTGAGATATTTAGCATTCAAACCTTCAGTGGATGAAGAACACAGGGATTTTAAAGTGATCCTCATGATTTCCCTAATATTACTTCCCATCTCTATGTTACTTGTATGATACTATTACATTGCATTCTGTGGTGTGTGTGTGTGTGTGTGTGTGTGTCCATGTGTTTATTAATCAGCTTGTCTTAACATGGAGATATAATCTGGATAGGAAGAAACATCATTGTCAGTGCATTAAAACTAGAGAATCTAAAGGTGTCATCTCGAAATCGGGATGTATAGAAGCTTCACGGGTAACTATAATGTGGCTTCCATGTTGGAAAACTTTGTCGTAGACATTTTGTATGCTTATGCACAAGCTACACTCCCTATACTTTTAGACGCCAAAATAATTGAAAACTGAATTACTCTATGATAGAGTATATTCCCTCTTATCACAAATGTCATTGTCATCCATTAATTTCAAGAAATTAAATTATTTCAATTTAAAAACTGAGGTTTGGTGTGTTTATACCAATAACACTTACTTTTAACCATAAACTGTCTTGATAAATAGATAGACTCACAAAAATGAGATTTCGGTATATTTTTAGTATTTTCTTCTCATGAAAGTGATTTCTATTTGTTCCATAAACCACATATTGACAAAGCAATTTCAGTTTACCACTTAATGGCCTTGCTTCAATAAGAAAAAAAAATCTGCATCAATTTAGAGAAAATACAGCCTTCTGAATGAATTGATTAATTAGGTCAATTACAAATATTAAGGTAAAATTATGCCTCCAAGTTGAATTAAATGACCAGCTTTATAACTTTATCTGAGAATTGACAAGCCTTCCTTACAATTTCCATAAAAGGAGGGAGTATCTGCTACAGTGAACAAAGTTTCATATTAGTTTATCATTCAGATGAACCAAATAAGCCATTATGTCAATGGTTTGTAATTTATAGGACGCTTAAATATCCACAATTAGGCAATGTCAAGATGCCCTTAGAAACAGCCTGGCATTTCTGAGTAATAAATGGTCAAGTCTAGATTTATTCACAATTCTCTTATTCAAGTAATTTTGTACTGAATTCCTTGCTTTAGAATTCACTACCCACTTAGAATTGTGTTATTTCCTGGCTGTGAGGTGTAGCCTTTCCCCAATGTGTATTTTAATTTTGTCCTACTAGTCATAGCTTAAAGGGCACCTCGCTGAGCATCATCATCATGAATTCTTGAAAGTGCTAATTGATTATAAATGAGAATATGACTAACCTGAGGAGAAATAAGGATGTGAAAATTTTAAGAATAAATAGAGTTTTAAAGCTTGGAAAAGAACATAGAGGAGGTTGTGCATTTAGTAGGTAAAGAAAGGCAAGGAAAAAATCTGAGGAAAAAATTACAAGGATGAGTTGGAGAAAATATTGCTGAAACTGCTATTTATGAAATAATACAAGTGAAATAAACAAAAGATATGAATGTATTAAGAAAAGATTTTTGTCAGGTGGCCTTTAATTTCAAATGAAATGACTGTTTTGTTGGAAATCTTAAGAAATCTACAATGTTGCAAGTATAACTAAATTCAGCAAGATCTTAAGATGCAAGGTCAATAGGTTGTGTCTATATACATCTGGAGTAAACAAATGGATAGTGAAATTTAACTATTTGTAATAGAATCAAAAGAACAATCTTTTAGTTATGATAGCAAAAAAAACTGAGGGAATACTTATTTCATCTAAATATGTGACAATATGTACGTTAGAAAAACCGTTATTATCAACATGTTAGTTGTCCTTAATTACTTTATAGAATCAACATGATCCTAACCATAATCCAAACAGATTTTCTTATAGATCTTTGTGAATCAGTTCTCAAATCTACTTAGATATATGACTGTCCCCTACAGCCAAAGCAATCTAAGTTACCACAGAAAGGGCAAAGGCTTTCTTCATTTTAACCTCACCAAGAGTTTCAGTAGCCAAGAACAAAGTGGTCACATAAGGAACACACAGGTAGAGGCTAAAATAATAGAATAGGGAATCAGAAATTAAAACGCTTAACCAGTAGACTGACTTTCAATGAAGACACCGAAGCAACTTATTGGGAACAGAAAAGCACAATGAGTGGCTATAAGATCAACAGATACCCAGATAAAAGAAGGTTAAATAGTCTTTGAATTATGGTTAGTTTAATAATCATAATTTGAGATGATGTATAGACCTAAAATTAGAGGTTAAAACTTTAAATTGTCTAGAAATATTGGCTTACAAATCAATAAAGATAAAATAAAAATCTCATTACTGGTTGAGAAAAAAAAATATTTGAAACACACATACCTGAGAAGGGATTTTTATCCAGAATATAAAGGATGAACCAAAAATACCAATAAAAAGGAACAAAAGACTTAAATAGCCACTTTGAAAAAAATACAGACACAAGTGTACAGTCTGTACATGGAAAGGTACTTGACATCCTTAGTCATAAAAAAACACACACACAAATTAAAATTACAGCCAGAATGGCTATAATTGAAAGGACGTTGACAATACCAAATGCTGAGGAGGATGGGAACAACTTGAACTCCCACACAGTGCCAGTGGGCCTGTGAAATGCTACAGCCAATTCAGAAAGCTGTTGGCATTCTCTGTAAAATTAAATATACATCTACCCTCTGGCCCAGCAATTGATTTCTGAGGATTTGCGTTACTGCCACCACAACCCACATAAACGCAAACAAAATACATATTTCTACCAGGAGACCTGTACAAGAATCTTGAGGGTACCTTTATAGAAACCATCCAAATGTAGCACACCAACAGAGAGAACGAGCCGAGAACATGGGAGGCTGCACAGCAGCTGACCGTAGTGTGGAGCAAAAGTGTCAGAAAAACTCTTTGAATGAAAGGAATAAGACCCAGAAGACCACGCCCTTAGCAGAGCCAGCATACAGGAAGTGCAAAATCAGGCAGATCAACGCAGATGACAAAGAATTAGAAAGCGCTTGTCTCTTGATAGAAAGCAGAGTAGAAAGTGACACATGAGGCTATGCTGACTCCTGGGACAGTTGTTTGTCATATTTAAGGTGACTAGCAAAAAATTCCTCATACTAAAAACCTAGTATTAAGAGCCTTTCTTAAATATAAATAATTTTTCTTATATAAAGGTTCATAATAAATAATTCCCCGAAGTAAACTAGAAACATTATGACGGACTGCTCTCTTTGGTTAATGTTCATTTACATAAAAATGATAAAGAATTCATCTCTGCACTTTCTTATATTAAAACACCTGAAAATTAACTTATTTTAAGCCTATAGTTAAGTCAAATGATTTGGTTTGGGTCTCAAGAAGGAAATGTTTGAGACTGTGGGTGTTGCTATGCAGAACTTTAATTCATAGATAACCTACATATTTCTGTGCACAAAATCCAAGAGCCTGCCATGTCAAGTGGCATTTCCCAATCTGGGGAAAGCTCTCTGGGAGGTTGCTCTAGGGTGCTAGCAACTTTGGACACTTGTCTCAAACAACTAAAATGTAGAACGGAGAAGCAAATGATAATGTAGTTTTAAAGCTTTTCCTTTAAAAATATATGACATTTACTTGTTTACAGTATACACTCCCTTTCAGCAGCAGAGAAACCAAGAAGCTCAGCACATCCCTGCAAAAATAACTGGTAAAAATAAGCGGCAACCAGATGGCACTTACTGATAATAGCGCTGTCTGAAAGCCACTGCGTCAGTCACACAGGTGATGAGTGCGCTGCATTCTGCTCATCCCGGGTTCAGAAACTTCTCTCCTCTGAACCCTAAGGTCATAAGGTTATATAATTCCACACAAACTATGTCAGCAACAAGACTCCAATTAATGGTAGCAGGACCTCTAAACAACAAGACTGGGCCTCAGTGTGCCCTCTTCGAATACCCACCTCTAACCTTAATTCAATCAGATTGAAGTGTTCAATTCATTTGAAAGCTGACTTGGCTCCCGTTCCTCTTTGTGCTTTGAGTACTGTTCCTACTCCACACCAGCAGAGAACTCAGTACCTGAATGGCAGAGCAAGCTGTGGCCTCTTTTAGAGAAGCATTTCCATGAACCGTAGGTCATTTTTAGGATAGCGTTAGAGGCATTGCTTGTACAATCACAAGGTCTCACACATAACCATTCGCCAGAGACTCCTCTAAGGGCACTGTGTGGGACAAATTGTGCTATCAAGGAACAGTGTACCATTAAAGTATAAAGGTTTCCTCAAACTGTAATCTCCTCTGGTTTAACCACTAGAAAACTCCAAATTCAATTTGCAACCCTGTTCTAGCATTGTTCCATAAACCTATTACATGATTTATTTTTATCTATTTCTCCTATATATTACTGTTCAGTCTCTGGTCTTTCATGAAATCTTGGCTGGAAAAATAAGGTTATAAAAACTAAATTTAAAAATTCATCAATCATCTAATGAGTTTTTTATTTATTTATATTTATCTATGTCTGCTTCCCATGGTCTGTCAGATATATCTAAAGATAAAATGATATTCCTTTTCAATTTACCCATTTCACTTTTGTTTTGTGGGTATATCATATATATACCAGACATCTGGATAAATATTTGATAACTAAAAGAATTAACTTAAGCAAAACCAAAAATTAACATGCTAGAATATTTTAGATGTTATTGACTCCTTAAGATACTTAAGAACAAGAAAAAGGGAGTTATAGTTAGATATAGGTAGATAGATAGATAGATAGATAGATAGATAGATAGATAGATAGATAGATTAAATAGATAGATATTATAGTTTCACATGGTTTATTGTAGGGGCAGGGGCAAAGAGGGAGGTGACGGAGACAAAGGGGAAAAGAGAGGAAAAAAAAGGGGTGAAGGTCAGGAATGTTCTGCCTTTTATTTAGTCTGTGACACAATCTCTCGAAGGTAGAGGTGGGAAGTGGACTTTGGGAATGTATGCAATTGCCATGGCAACAGATGTGCAGGTCCGCATCTCCTATGGGTGACATCACTGGGTTTGGAGGCAATCTGCCAAGCCAGTTCCTGATACCAACACCCTGTTTCATTTTCAGCACTTTATACCTATCGTCTCATTTGCCACAGCTTCGCTTCGTAAGTCAGAATCTTAGAAGTGCCGACGACGTAGTTGTCATGGGACCTTTTAGCTACAAGTTTGTCACAAGTGAGCCTGGCCTGGCCTCTCCTAGTGCTCTGGCTTCCTGTCTAACCATTCAACTACACCTCCCTCTTTTATAGGATTTCCCTCTACCTGGAGGTGATAAAAGCTCTCTCACTTACTATGCCTAGCAGTTTACTCTTAGCTCATTTTTATTTTTTTGTAAAAGAGCAGTAAAGGAAATAGTATCTTCTCTTAGAGTTTTATATGGGAATAAAACAATGAAAGTAAAGCAACTGGGGCCTTACTAGGCTGATTTACTGATGTTCATTATGTGCAACGCTCTGTACCTACGTTAGTTTTTTATCTCTGACAAAGTACCAGGGAAAATCAACTTAGAAGGAATAAAGGTTACTTTGACTCACAGTTTCAAAGGTTGCATTTCCACTATTTTGAGTCTTGTTGCTGGACAGAGTATCAAAGCCATGAATACATAACACGGGGGGGGGGGGGGAAGCTTCTATAGTACGCTGACCAGGAAGCAGAGCGAAGAAGGGGCCAGGATTGCCCTTTCAAGAGCACACCTTCAGTGACCTCACTTCCTTCCACTAGGCCACACCTCCTAAACGTTTTACCGTCTCCCAATAGCGCCACAGGGTGGAGACTAAGCTTTGAGCATGAACACTTGGGACATAACCCAGGTCCAAATGTAACAGTACCAAAGCTTTTGTTTAGATTATTCATAACCTTATGTGGTAGGGACGACCGTTAATGTATTATTTGCCTTGCCATTTTCAGATGAATTATTGATGAGATTTTGAAAGGAGGAACTGTTGGTAGGGACAGATAACAGGGTGGAAACATGGTTTAAAAAGCTTCACAACAGGCACAGAAAGAATAGAGAAGACAGACAATCATAGCTTGCTTGTAGTATAGTCACTAAGAGCACAGGTTCTAGAAGCCAGCAGCCTTGGGTTCAAACCTCGTTTACTACTCATATGCATGTATGTTAACTTTCACGCCTCTGATTTTTTTTTTTAATCTGTAAAATGCATAGAGTAATAGTATCTATGTTATAAGCATATAAGGCTTAAATGAAGGGATGTACATAACATAGCATGAAACCTCACATTTAGTAGATGCTCAGTCAACATTAACCAGTATTCTTATATCTTTGTGAATGGAGAGATAACATCTAAGACTAGACAAGCTACATTACAATACCTTAGCTGAGTAGAGACTTTTAGTTCCTAGTCATGGCTCTGAGGGAAACAAAAGAAACTCCGGACTGATAAGAGGAAACTTACATGACTCAGCGAGACAGGTTCTTGAAATGGAAATCACAGTGTTAGAAACGAAACCGTTGATGCCATGGTTCACTGGCCTTCATACTGCAGTGAAGAACATGAAGCAGGGTGTCTTAGTCAGGGTTTTCTAGAGTCACAGAACTTATGGTAGTCTCTATGTAGTAAAGGGATTTATTGATGACTTATAGTTTGTAGTCTAACTCCCAACAATCAACTCCCAACAACAGTCACGGCAGCAGCTGTGAATGGAAGTCCAAGGATCCAGCAGTTGCTCAGTCCCACAAGGCAAGCAGGTGAAGCAGAGAGAGCCTTCCTTCTTTCAATGTCCTTATATAAGTCTCCAGCAAAAAGTGTGGCCCAGGTTAAAGGCGTGTGCCACCACACCTTTAACCCCAGATGACCTTGCTTAAACTCGTAGATCTTCCAGTCTTAATCTTCTAGGATTCATAGCCACTATGCCACCACACCCTTAATCCCAGATGATCTTGAACTCATAGAGCTTTTTATGTTAATCCTATGGGATTCATAGCCACTATTCCTCAAGGTCTCCATGCCAAGATTCAGGTCAGAAACTTGTATCTCTCAGCCTCCAGATTAGGGCCACAGGTGAGCCTTCTAATTCTGGATTGTAGTTTATTTCAGACGTAGTCAAGTTGACAACCAGGAATAGCCACTACACAGGGTGACATGTTTCCTCTACATGCATGTACACGGGAGTTCCAGGAGCACAATAATTAGTGCCAACACTTCCACACATGCATGAGTTCATCTGTGTATAGTCTTTCTTTGGGCAAGTGTAACAGGAAAATGCAAAGAATCTGGTATTTTAAAACCTACATGTTTCACAGAAAATCTTGCCTTGTTCTGATGAAATGAAAAGTTGTCATTATGCTTTGTTTGTTTTTAAGGATAGCTCAGTTTGTTTTGATAGTGTAATATTATAAAATAATCATTAGAAATATCAGTTGGAATACTTCAAATAAGTCATATAGTATCTTTCCAAATGGGAAAAGTCTTTTTCACAGCTTTGAAACATTTTGAAGATTTTTTTTTTCCTTAATCAATCTTGGCCACATATAAGTCAAGGACAGAAATTTTCATTTTCAGGTGAAAGAATTACAGCCTAAATATTTAAATGACAGATAAGTCTTAAAGTTGGCATGGCGAGTCTCTGATAATGGGATGAGCAAAATGGTCTTTATGGTATTTGACCTTGGAGATTTACATATATTGATTAATATAAGCCATAATTTTATCACAATGAGCCATTTTTTTCCTTTACCCTTCTTAGACTGTCATCCTCTCTTCTATAAATCTGACTCACTTTTTGAATCCCATGAATAGGAGAGATTACTTTATAACTCCTTCTTATGGTTCATGTAAGGAAAGCTGAAAGCACAAGGCAGCTAAAGAACACGAAGTGATTGACAGGAACAAATGGTCACCTGTGATTTTCAAGACCCAGAATCGCATGTCCCCCAAACTAGAGCTGCATTCTGAAACCATCCTCACATCATTCCCATGGTCAAGGTCTTGGCTTTGTGTGCTTCCTAGAGATGGTTTTGACACTGCTACATCGAGACTCAGGGCTCATATAAGGATCTCCCTTCTTTGATGATGACCTCAGTAATGGAAATCATTGGGTTATGCCTGTCTTCTTTGTATCTCAGAACCACAGAACCCAGCATGCATTTTCATACAACCAGCTTTTAAAAATGGGGTACTGCTCTAAAACAATACAAATCCTGATAGAAAGGAAGAGACTATTTACACATAGATTCATTTATAGTCATTTGTTTAGGAGAATAATAAAGAGTCCATCCAAAAATTGATTCCAGTGCAGGCCCAGGGAAAGTAGCATCAGCCTGTTCATGTTTCTTCTCTGCTGCCTGTCATGTGTCTGGTATGACTGCAGTGCCAAAGATCTGATGGAGTGCCCTTGCCACTAGCCTACGGCCATCTGTCATACTAGGCTGTGAATGGCAGCAGGTCAGAGAAACCAGGCAACAAGCCAAAACGAAGAGACTGGGATACAGATCAAATAAGATCACAAGAACAAGAGAGGAAGTCAGAAGTCATTAAACAAACAAACAAAAAAGTTTAAAGGACACTAATGACAGAGGCCAGAGAATAATTAAGATATCCAACAATAAGCAAAAACAATAAGAAATAAGCAGAGAGAGAGACAGACAGACAGACAGACAGACAGACAGAGACAGAGAGAAAGAAAGAGGACTGAAAGAAAACACTTACATATAGGTCTGAGAATTCCTATGATTAAACCTACTATTGAAAATACATCTTAAACTAATTTTAATCACTCTAATATATCCTATGAAAAACAAAATCATGTTACTACTCAATAAAAGCATGGATTTATTAAATGTAAATGTTTTTAAAGATGTATTTATTATTATAAATGAGTACACAGAAGAGGGTATCAGGTTTCATTATGGGTGGTTGTGAGCCACCCTGTGGTTGCTGGGATTTGAACTCACGACCTTCGGAAGAGCAGACAGTGCTCTTACCCGCTGAGCCATCTCACTAGCCCTAAATGTAAATGTTTTAAAAGCAATATTAACTAACTAGTTTTGGATATTCTTTTGTTTTGTAACACAGCAAGAACTTCATAACAGTTTCCCAGGGAGGCCAAGTATCTCATCGCATGCACTGTCTTTAACATGCTGGCAGACTGCTGTATGTCTGTCTACCATACAAGACTAGTAGTGCATGCCTGCCATCCCAGCATACAAAGAGTGAAAGAAGATTATCTGGAGTTCGTAACAACTTCAAGGTCAAATGGGCTACCCAAGATCTTGTCTCAAAACCAACAAGTGAGGGCAACAATAACAACTAGACCACAAGTCAACCAGATCCAATTTCTTTGCTCCCATTATCAAGGTCTTTAAGAGCATGGCTCAAAACCTGTATTTCTAGCCTTATCTTCTCTAGTCCATAAGAGTAAACTCAGTATCCCTTCCACGGGAGCTTGGGATGATTCTGAGGCTTCCTTTCCCACAACTGGCAAGGAAAGAAGGGACTTTGACAACGCATGCTCCTGCCAATACCCAATACCCCCTTCATGTCCTTCCCTGCAACAAAACAAACCCCAAAGTTAGAACTTTCGCCTGCAATCATAGCGTCTCATCACTCCGCCTCCCGCATAGAGATTCCCCTATTATACTTGATATCAGGTATGGTTTTCCTACTTGTGTCCTTCTCTATCTTCCTCTCTTAAAACACAATCTTTATGAGAACAGGAACTTTCATCCATTCAGTATACTGTCAAATCCTTTTTGCCTAGAACACAACTGAGACATAACGGGTAAATAGAAAATGTTTATCTAACAATGGGTGGGAATTGCAACCTATTTGAAGGCTGAGCAAGCACTGTATCCTAGGTACAAGCAAATGTCCCACTGCTCCCCACATGCTGTTCCAATCACTCTTGATACTACGACTCGGGCACTCCCTCACCCTCGCCTGCCTGTGCAGGCACTCTCTGTCAAGCCTATCTAGGATCTCTTCTCAAAAGCTTCCTCAGCCTACATGATCAAAGGTATCTGCCCTGCTTTGAACTTCTTCATGGCTGCTCTCATTCTACCATCAGTCACTATCCTGAGGTGAGAGTTCTGCACTGTGGTGTAGAACTGCTGTCCCTGTCTCCAGTGGTTATTTAATTTATATCTTACCTTCATATCCTCACAGTTCTAAGCCAGAAGGCTAATTTTAGCCTTACTTATTTTCCCAGCAAGGCCTTCCATAGAATGAGTGTATTAGCAGATTATTGTTGAAGGTATGACTGGAGTAATTTATAACCCAGTCTTGAAGGATGAATAAGTTCAAGTTTGATTTTTTTTTCCCATTTGAAAGGACTGGATTGGGGTTTCTTTTGCTATTGCGGACCTTTGGATGAAAATGGGATATAGATGTGAAAGTGTCTGGGAAAGTGGCACCCTCAAGGAGCAATCATGGGAAGAGCAGCGTGTAGCAGGTTTGCTCTCTCTCCTAGCAGCCCCCACCCAACACCCAACACCCAATACTATGCTCAGGTGCTTGCCTTTCTCTGCACTATCATGGGTTCTAGAGGAAACTGGATGAGGCCCCTAAAAGGGGCCTGTTCTGAATATTCCAATCCAGTTTCTGGCAATCTATAAATAATCAAGTTTCTTCAGTCATTTGATGCAAATCTAGGCAATAGATTGAATTCTAAACAATGAGTGAGATAAGAAAGTCTGCTGGGAGATTTCTGGGAAAGTAAAGACCTTCAGAAGAAGAAAAAAAATTACATGGAAAGTTCTTGATCAGCCAACTTTCATTACTATAACAAAACGACAGAGATAGTCTACTTAGAAGGGAAAAGGTTGGGTGCCAGGTTGGCTCAAACTGTACTCAGATGATCCCCTTGCATGACATGATAGAAAGGCATCATTTCATGGTAGGAGCATGTGAAGGAACTGCTCACCTAAAAGCCAGAAAGGAAGAGAGGTACAGAAAGAGACTGTCTTCCCACAATGCTTTGAAGGGCCACCAGCAGGGACCTAACCTCACCCCCTAAGGATTCTACCATGTCCACATCATTCTTCAAGCTGGGGGCCAACCCTCCAACATGTGGGCTTTTGGAATTATCTCAGTTCCAACTACACACAGGTTTATCTTTTCTCTCTGGCATGACGTATGTATGGAATGTGACTCTCACAGCTGTTTTGTGACCAGAAATGACACTAGCCAGGGGGAGCCAACAAGACACTGAGGGCTGAAGTCTGAGAGAGGAAAGGAGGAAGTCTATTGTCTTGGGTTTTTTCAGTTGAACCAGTGCTCCAAGATCCATACCTGAAACAATATATTTCGTTCTGTTAAAGTAGCATTTCTATTAGCTGAACCCATATGTATGGTATAAAATACAGTGATATTTCTTCAAGACAAATATTTCTTCAAGACAAGTTAGCACCATAACCCCTAGAAACATCTGCTATTAAGCATATGATATGTGACTATTGAATTAAGAAAAACTGTAAGTATCAAAGACAAAGCAGACATAGAAGATGTACGAAAATACTGTAGATATCTCATCAACTCAGTTTGATTACATCTTTCTATATATTTGATTAAATAGTATAGATTATTAAAATAAACTTGGCCTACTTGTTTATTTTTCATGTGGCTTCTAAAAATTAAAAACATATGAAGGTGCTTTCATTGTACTTCTTTTAAGCCATAACAGTCTGCATTTTGATTTTATTATTATATTTTATTTGGGGGATTATAATGAAATTACATTATTTGTTCTTTTCCTTTCCTCCCCCTAAACCCTTCCATATATACCCCACCCCCACCTTGTTCTCCTTCAAATTCATGGCTTTTTTTGTTTTGTTTTGTTTTGTTTTGTTTTTTGTTTTTCGAGACAGAGTTTCTCTGTATACCTCTAGCTGTCATGGAACTCACTCTGTAGACCAGGCTGGCCTCGAACTCAGAAATCCACCTGCCTTTGCCTCCCAAGTGCTGGGATTAAAGGCGTGCACCACCACTGCTTGGCTGGCTTCTTTTTTCTATAACTGCTGTTATATTTATGTATGCCGCATCTTCATTTTCAAATTGAACATGTGACTACATACCAACACAAGCCTTCAAGTTTCACCCTAAATAGCTGAATTTTATGTCATGTAATTTACATCTCAATAAAATTAATTTTAAAACAGTGCACGAGGAAGGGCTAAGTATGTAGCTCAGAAGTAAAGTACTTGCCTAGCACATTGGAGCTACTGGATTCTATTTCCAGAACCATCAAAGAAGAAAGAATTGGAAAAATCAGAAATAAATATGTGATATGAAGATATCATTACACTCTTATTCTGTCATCTTCCTTGTTGGGCCTTCGCTCATATTGTCCCTGGTATCTACAAAGTGAACCTTTTCCATCTGGCAAGAGCTGCTTCAGCAACTCTCACACATCACCGCCATCCCAACCCTTCTGTTTCATGCCGCTCACCTGTCCTTTCTGAATCCTCATGGCATCAGAGGCACAGCCTATCTGACATGGAATTTCAGCTTGCTGGCTCAGTGCCAGGCAGAGACTAAGAAGGACTTAGGCATGGTATTGTGTTCAAGGGTGATGAGCTACAAAGCTGAAAGCTTAGCTAGACTGAATCTGACAAAAGCTGACAGTTGATTGCTAGAGCTTAAAATCTAAATATTTAGGGGGGGGTGTTAAATATCCTGCATAGGGATTCTTCCCTAACATAACTTACCTAAAGCCAGTAGATTTATTATCCCATTTAATGTAGAAAGGTGGATAAGACTCCATAGCTTCCCAAGTTCAACTCCATGTTGGTCCATGTGCTTGGAATATGAAGTTCTCACCATAGCAATGGGGACATGTAAAGGACCATCTTCATTTTAGCATGGACAGGAAGCAGAGCATGAGGAATGCACAGGGACCAGGCATAACTTTCCAAGTGACCATACATCCAGTGACCTTCTCCTTCTAAGGATACCCCACCTCTTAAAATTTTCAGATCCTCCTAAAAGTAACATCAACCACGAAAGACCAAGCAATTAAACATGAGCCTATACAAAAAAAGAAAATCATATTCAAAGCATAGCCAGGAACTCTGCTTTATCATCCTTAGAACTTTTTTCCTCAGGAACTTACCTTGTGAGGAACATGTGAAAGTCTGCGGTTCCTGAGGGGCCAACCTCCACATATCCTTGAAGTGCACAATTCTTGTGCTCTGATGCCAACATCACTTACCCCTAAGTGAAATCTAACTGTCCCTGGGACTCATTGATTCCTGGTCATCTCTTGGGAACTGTTTGTTCTCTGTGTTTTGTGCATCTCGGAATCCATAGATTGGTGGTTGGTATTTGCCTACCCCAACCCCATTGCTCTCTTGAAAAGCACAGTATTTCATTCTCTTGAAGAACAAAAAGTGTGTTCTTCTATAGAACATGAGAGTCTGCTGTTCCATTCTCTCCCTCTGCTCCTTTCTTTATCCAACAACTGCATCATGCATGCTCATTTGGCAACATCTTTGGAGCTTTGTTCAGAGCCTCCTCTCCTCCTTGAATCTTCCTATCCTCATCCCAGAGGACATTCCAAACACAGACTTCTAGTGCTGAAATTGAACACCTAAAATTGTACAGTTTTGATGGACTTAAGCTTCCTAGACCCCCATCCTTGCTCTTCAGAATCCTGTGAGGTTATTAAGACTCCACTGAAGCAAGATTTGGGATGGAAAAAAAAATATTGGAAATACTCAAAAGCCACACTGAACCAAGGTCTAATTCCATTCTTCAGCATGTGGCAAGTGAATTGAACAAACTGTTCTCCAAAGAAGTACAAATGGCCAATAAATATGTGAAAAAATATTCAGCATCCTTGGCTGTCAGGGAAATGCAAATGAGAACTACATTGAGACTCCATCTCACCCCAGTCAGAATAGCTATTATCAAGAAAAACAACAAGCAACAAACACTTCTGAGGACAAGGGAAGAAAGGAACTCTTTATATACTCTTGGTTAGAATGTAAATTAGTACTGCCACTGCCAAAACAAAAACAGTATAGAGATTTCTGGAGAAGCTGAAACTAACTATGATAAAAATGCTGAAGATTAGCTCTTCACAGTTGATGGCTTCTGCTGGAGGGCTGAGGAATGGCTCAGTTTCCTTAAAGGGCCTGCCCACTGGGAGTTTGGCCATGCTCCAGTGAACATACAGGCAACATAAATTGTACCTGATTGGTTTGGCGGGGAGGGCACAGGGTGGGGAGGTGGACCTGAGAGGAATGAGATGAAAGGATGGTTGAGATGTACTGGGAAAAATTTCCCAAATAATTAATAAAAATGTTACATTGGAAAAAAAAAAAAGGATGAAAATAAGGCGACCGTATAACACATCACTAGCTACACAACTCCCAGAATTCTTAAGCCACTATAAAACACAGATGCTTACTCATCTGTGTTCCTTGTAAGACAGTTCATGATTTTAAAAAGAAAGTGTGATAATCTACATACCCACTAACAGACGAATGAGGAAGTGGTGGTATTTAGGCATTATTTTATTCAGCCATAAGAACAAAAATTCTCATTTAAAGGAAAGTGGGTGATGAAGTACATTGTTCTAAATTAATTAATTAATTGTAAATAAATATATACACTGCATGCATCCTCTCATATATGAAATTTAGGTTTCAATCTAAGCATTAAAATAGGAGAAGGATTCTGTGGGAAGAAGAAAGGGATCCATGGGAAGAGGAGAGATAATATGATAATTGGGGGGGAAAGTATGAGCAAAGAATATGATTTACATATGTGAAAATATCGTGACAAAAGCCATATTGTTACATAATGAATATACACTAATGGCAACAAAAATTCATGCATATATGTGTGCATGCTATGAAGCTTTATAGAAGTCTTAAACGGAATGTTTTTCTTCTGAAGATGTTTATTGCTCCTGTTTTAATTTAAAAAATTTCTTTCACAGTTTAGCGTGAAAATGTTAAACAAAATTACAAGACATTAAGCAAAGACAGTGGAAATTCACATAACACACAATTTCCTCAAGAAAAGGAACACCTCCAATCTTTTTAGTGTACATCTTTTCCCAGACCTTCCCTTACAAGCATTTCATATTTTCACTTGAATAAATGGAGTTTAATGAATACTGTACTTGGAAACCTGCTTTTTATATTTAACAGCACATAAATGTCTTTCTACATTAGTAAGTAGGTTTTACATCATAGCTCATCCTGACTTAAGTAACCCACAGTTGTTAAGAACCTTGCTCATGTATGAATCTTGATAGTATAAACAATGAAGCGGGGTGTCTTTGTGACCATCATATCCTTAGAGTTATTCTTTAAAGATATTGGTGGCGTTCAGCCATTTGCCATGATATAATCACTCTAATATCTAAGCCTATTTTAGTTCGCTCTTTTACAGTCTGTTAATAGTTCTTCATGATCTTAGGTCAGCGGGTTCTCAACTTTCCCGATGCCTCTGCCTCTTTAATACAGTCCCTCATGTTGTGGTAACCCACAACCATAGAATTCTATTCATTGCTACTTCATAACTACAATTTTGCTACTGTTCTGAATTGTAATATAAACATCGGATATGCAGAATGGTCTTAGGTAACATCTATAAAAGGGTTGTTTGACCCCCAAGGGGGTCATGACCTGTAGATTGTGGACCACCATTTTAGGGGATGATTTAGAGGGATTATTTTTCTGAGAGCCAGAGCAGGTCACCAAGTCCCTGTTCATTTTTCTATAAAAGTATCATTTCTTTATTTGTTCTTAAACTTGCTGACCTTTCTCATATCAATCTCACCATTTTTTGAGGACTTAGTATGTGCTGGGCAGAGTGCTATGTACCTGCATTGGAAAATGAGTAGGCCACGTGAAGAGCCCAGACTCACATGTGAGCTAAACATACCAAGTGATGAACATGGTGTGACTCTCTTCTTGTTTGCCTGGAGCCTTAAAAAGAAGAGATGCTCACATTTGGTCATTAATAGCATCATACTGTCTGACCCATGATACCTGAGGTTTATCAGACAACCATTAGAACCTGTGTGTCATGACCCCTTTGAAGGTAGAATGATCCTTTCACAGGGGTCCCCTAAGACCATTGGAAAGCAATATTCATATTATGATTCACAACAGTAGAAAAATTACAGTTATTAAGTAGAAATTAAAATAATATTATGATTGGGGGTCACCACAGCATGAGGAATTGTTTTAAAGGGTCACAGCAACAGGAAGGTTGAGAACCACTTACTTGGATAGTTTGGATGACTTGAGTGGCTTAGTAAAGGAAAATCAGTCAAAACAAAGAAAGAAATACATGCAATAGGACTAACGCATAAAAGTGTATGCCATTTTGTGCAATTGGGCCGTGGGCCACCAGCCTCATCTAAAACCATATAAATTGTGGAAACACTTGTTGGGAGCAAGGAAAATTGCACATCATAAGTAGAAGACAAGATAAGCCTGCTAACATCATTAATTAATTAGTATTCTGTTTATTTTTCATTAATCTTTTATAGCTCTGTTCATCCCAAATAAAACTAATTTCCATTTTTTTGTTTGTGACAAGGGGTTAATGTCTGTCCTAGCTAGAAGGCATTCTGTCCCCTCTGTCTTTATTTGTATTTTGGAACTAAGCTGTTTCATGGACACATTTCCGGGACACAGATGATTGAAGTCCACAGCCCACCCCTGGAGAATTCATTTTCCACCACCACCATCACCCCCGAGGGGCTATATTTGACCAAACACAGTAGACTTATTTTTCAGATGTCAAGCTGTTCTGTACTAAGAAGACGGCAAAATTCTTTCAACCTTAGGTTTAATCGAAAGAAAAGGCACATCTTAGATGACTTTGTCTTCCTGGAGAACATCAGTAAACGCATCATTATACCAAGGAGCACATCCTGCAGTTTGAGAAGTAAAAATTTCCATTCCGGTATAGCTTTGAGCATTGAAGGAGCTTTGACATAGATTTAGGCCTCAAGGCAACCTTGGCAGGTCTTAAGGATTGAAACAGCCCTGTAATGTTGTTCCTGTTTCTGGAGACGGGGGGATGCAAAGCTGAATGCATACAGGGTTCCTTGGCCTTCTGGATGTACAGGAGGAATCATATATGGACAGCTCATTGGAAAGAAATCAACTTAGCCCAGGTGTCGCCTCAGCAGACTCTTGGGATCTGAACAGAGTGCATGTCTAAGCACTGCACTCATTTTGCCCATGCTTCCCGAGCCTTGCTGTGTAAACCAGCTCAGATCTGTTACAATGGTTATGATTGCATTCATTTGAGGATGGGGCCTGGGGTCCTACATCTCTAGCATGCTCCCGAGTGTTGCTGATCCTGCAGATCCGAAGCTCACATTTCAGACAAAAAAAAAAAAAAAATAAGGCATTCCTACACATTAGCCTAGCCTGCTGTTGTCTCATCCCCTTCTGCAAGGCTTTAAGCCCCACGGGGCTGTGATCTATGCATTATTAATCACAACACTTCCAGCATTTAGATCAAGCTATGACAGGGTGTAAAGCTCTCAATAAGTATGAAATGAATGAATGCACGAATGAGTAAAAAGGCAAATAAATGAATAAATGAGATCCATGCCTTTCAGTCCAGAGTCCTTCTACTACATCATGCTGTCATTCACACCCATGAGCCACATCTACCTTCTGCTTTTAATTGTCAGGTTCATTAAGGTAAACACTATCCATCTTAGAAAACTAAATCTCAGTGGCTTGATATACTAAAAGGCTCCTTATCTAACCACTTACGGGAATAAACATCCTGTGAGCCCCTTAACATTCTAAATCCAACCTGTATCTACTTTTGAAATATGAAACTTTAAAGATACTTTCAAGATCACCTAATTAATCAATATGGAATCAAAGTAAGATCTAGAAATGACCCACCCACCACTTCTGCCTTTATTCCAAGGAGAAGAATTTGGTTGAGTTCCACTCCCCAGTAGCAACATCATGCTGGCCCAAGAGGGAAGCTATGGATGTTAGTGGCTAAGGACTCTTCTACTCCTGCACTAGGCCCTAGGGCCCACCATGACTTCCTGCCATACTCGCTTGCAACTGGATTTCTGGTTTTCTTTTTTCCCTTCTGACCCTCTTGGAACTTGGGGTAAAATTTTTTCATCTACTGAAACCCTACTCATCTTTAATTCATATTTTAAAAGATATTTTCCCATAGTTTTTTTTCCAGGTCTCCCCAAATCATGCATTCCTCTTTCCTGGGACCTTTCTGATGCACTTTTCTGACCATCTCTAAGACATTCTTCCATGTGTTTCAGAAATGGTGTACTGAGAAGATCCCCGCAAACAGGGTTCATGAGTCCTCTGGACAGTTTACAGAAACCTTCTTGTGTAATAACTCAGCCAGCCATGACATGTCTCAGATGAATTTAAAATACATCTAGTAAATCTAAAGAACATATCTGAATAGCTTTGCTCTGTGTTTTTGGACAGAAAGAGCAGCTATAACTCCAAAAGTGAAAGAGAGTGGAAGAGTTGCCAGTGCTCAAAAGCTACAAATCTAACGAGAACCACGGCACAAAATGAAATACTTCTGCTTCATATACTTCCACTGGGCATCCCTGCATTTTATACACTTCCTCTTTAGTGGTTCAGACGTACAGTTCTTAACATCACATGGAGACTCATAACCTTCAGAATACAGCATGAATCAGCTGACTGCACTGCACAGAGAATATAAAACGCCATCAAGAATGTCCTAACCGGAACAGTAAACTTTTAGAGCACAAACAACTCATCTGTTAGCAGCCTGGCATTCTGCTGTCTGGAAAGTAAATACATTAGAGAGAGATCTTTAAAGTGATTCTATTACCTGTGTAGAGTCACAGTTTTCAGTCCTAAGTCTTGGGCAGATAAAGGTAAGAGGCACTGTGATCCGTGTCCCTTTAGTAGTAGCAGTAAGCAAACACAAACCCTTGGCCCTGACATAAAGAGTTCCTGTGAACTAGTCCTTGAATCCAAAATAACTGCCCCCTGTTGACCTAGAGTTGTCCTCACCCAGATTCTGAGGCACGATGCTTGGCTAGACTTGTCTATAGAAAAACATCAGCAAGCAAGCTTATAAATCTGAAGCAAACCTGCACTCGTGAGCTAACCACTCTGGGTGCTCTGAATCTTGCCTAAGATGGTCTGGCCTATTCAGGAGAATTCTGAAGACCCCTGTGTCTGAAATTAGCAATGTCTTCCCTACTTTGTGTTGGAGAAGTATGTTGTCATTTGTCTGAGCTCTCTTGCCTAAGATGGTCTGGCCTATTCAGGAGAATTCTGAAGACCCCTGTGTCTGAAATTAGCAATGCCTTCCCTACTTTGTGTTGGAGAAGTATGTTGTCATTTGTCTGAGCTCTCTGCAGCCGGCACTCTGGCTGAATGCAGTGGACTGCCAGAGATGGGAGCAGCTGAGAAAGGGGAGTAGGGGAGGGGGGCTGAAGAGATGTCTCAGCGGTTAAGAGCACTGGCTGCTCCCTCTTCCAGAAGTTCCTGAATTCAATTCCCAGCAACCACATGGTGGCCCACAGCCATCTGTAATGGCATTCGATGCCCTCTCCTGATGTGTCTTAAGACAGTGACAGTGTACTCATATAAATGTAATAAATAAATCTTTGAAAGAAAGGAAGGAAGGAAGGAAGGAAGGAAGGAAGGAAGGAAGGAAGGAAGAAAGAAAGAAAGAAAGAAAGAAAGAAAGAAAGAAAGAAAGAAAGAAAGAAAGGAAGGAAGAAAGGAAGGAAGAAAGGAAGGAAGAAAGGAAGGGAAGGGGAATCATTAAATGTAGGCTCTCAAAACTTGCCATGAGAAGCTTCCCCCTCATTCTTTAAACTTCCTACCATCACCTCACAAGAAGTAGAAAACAGGTAGATGCAGGCTAAGAAGAAAATAAAAAAGCAAACTTGAGAAAATGTCTCTGTTGCTGAAGAGGAAAAGAAAGACCAGGTCTGCCAGCACTCAATACTGAAAACATTGTCAGGCTCAGTCTACGCACCTCTTGTCTGTATGACCAAGTACAAACAGTGTTTGGCCTCAAGTCCTTAACAGCAACATATAAAAGATGAACATTTTTTGAAAAATTCTGGCTAGCACGGTTGCATGGTTGTCCTAAGATAGATGTTCCTTAAAAAGCTGTTCGTTCTAGAAACACGTAGACAGTAGGAAGTAGGTAACATCTAGATATTCTGTGGTAATCCTCTTGGAATGCAAGAGTCCTGAGATGCAACAGTTAATGCAGCCATGTCGGTTAAACTTGATGATCAGCCTAGCTATTAAATGGATATTACGCATTTAAAGAGTCTCTAAGGGATTTTCATATGGCCTCGTGGCAGATAATACAAAGATGGGTGAAGCGGTCGTCTATACTTTCAAGACTTGCCTGTTGAAGGATTTTAGGGGCTGGCAAGATGGCCCAACAGGTGAAGGTGCTTGTCATTAAGCCCAATGACCTGAGTTCAACCTACAGGAGTAACATGGTGGGAGGGGAGAGCTGACTCCCACGAGCTGTCCTCTGATAGCCACTCAGGTGATACTATTTGGGCAGACACATTCATTCGTACATACACACATACACGCATACACGCAGGCATGCAGGCATACACACATGCCTAGAGGGAGGCTAAATGAATGGATAAAATGGTTTTTTAAAAAGATTTTGTTGAGTGGTTTAAACAAAGATGGCTACAGGGAAGTGGGTTTTTTTGTTTGTTTGTTTGTTTGTTTGTTTTTTACTGTAGGCATTCACAAATGCAAGGGGAGACAGGAGGACTCCTATTAGAGAAAGAAGACATCCGGCTGGACAAACTGGGAAAAGACTGCTGATAGGCCTGCCTTGAGTAAATTCCAGATTTGAAGAATGGCTACTTCTTGTCAAATGGAAAGAGATAAGGGGTGAGTTCATTTAAGAGAGCAATATAAACAATTGGACACATGATAACTGGCATTTACTAAGATCTTACTTTATGTTAAGCCCTAAATTCTCCACACATATCAACTCCTGTTATCACAACCATCCTGCAAAGGAGTGCCTGTGTGTCTCCATTTTGCAAAAGACAAATGGGAAACTGTTGCTGGACAGAAGCACAGAGCTAAAAGTGGAGAATCTGCAACTGGAAAACTTCCAGTGACTGTGAGATGCAGAGCTTGGGAATTCAGTGCATATCAATAAGTAAAAAGGGCTAAGTCTAGAAATGCAGGTCAGGATTTCCCAGGGCTCCTGGAGCTGACTTCCGGACCGTGTGCTGGTTGGCAAGTAACAGACAGCCACTAATGTGTTTGTACAGGTTTGCACATTACCCAAGGTGACAGCGCTGGGGAGACATCGGGGAGTTGAGGAACTAAAGGATCACTAGGAACAAGAAGCC
>JADRCD010182859.1:0-15542 GCA_019843815.1 Montemys delectorum
CCCCCCCCCCCCAAATGAAGTTAAATCGTTGGGGAAAATGGGTAGATATCATTGGATATAACCATGCTAAGCACTGTAAACTAGTCTCAGAAAGACAAATAGCATGGATTTTTTTTTCTCACATTTCGGGATCTTATATAGATATGTAAGGCCATATATGTATATATGATATTTAAGTGGAAGTGAAACTTTCTAAGGAAACAGAGGACTTAGGGGAAGAGGATAGGAAGAAAAGTTATAGTAGAGAATACCAAACATTAATATGTGATTTAATGAAAATAATCTACATGATTTTGGACCATGTAGAATGACTATACACAGTGAAAATTAAAAATAAGGGCTGAGAAGATGACTCAGAGAGTAAAGGCACAAGACTGATGACCTATAAATCCTTGGAACCTACATAAAAGGGTAGATGCTGTGACAGGCATCTGTAGTCTCAGACCTCCTATGGGGAGATAGGAGGTAGAAACACTTGTTCTTTGCCTTCCACATGCATGTCATGTCATGCATGTGCTACTCCCCCACCTCATATGCACACAGTGAATAAATACTTACACTCATCTAAAGCTGATGAACTCAGAACTTCAGCATTGTGGAGAAGTTGGAATGTAGCAAGTCTAGAGCAAATTACCTTGGCTATCTGTAGGTGCCCTTAATGATTCTTTATTACTTACCCCTATACAGAGCTTACATCTTTGTGACTATTACATAAACCCTTTGAAATCCACTAACAGACCACAGTCTTCACCAACCAAAAGGCTGAGGAGATTTTCCTGTCATTCAGTAACCTGCCTACCTGATGGTTCTACCAATGAACTTTAAAAGTATCTAGTTTATGGTTTTCTTGTTTTCTGTTATTATATGCAGTTCATGAAACTGTTAGCACATTGGACCATGCAGTTTCCACTTGAACCTGTGTTCCTGGTCCATGGACACTCATATTTGGCTTCAGAACAAGCTAACTCCTATCCTCTTTGAGAAGAGACTTTTTTTTGTATTGGCAATATACACTGCCATACACACACATTGTAAATAAATCAATCCAGCTAATTAGTTAATTAAGCCTTTTCTGTACCAAACATGGAGGAGAAATGATATAAAAGGTTTCCTGTCTCTCCCCATCAGTGATGGATGTTGAGACAAAAACTCTGCTGGACTCAGAATGTGTGGGGATCTTATGTCCCACAGGAATCTGAGATTGTTTTTTCTTTTAGAAAATGAGCAGCCATCAAGAACTCATTTTCTTTTCTTTTTTTTTTTTTTTTTAGTGAACCATGGATTTTATTGTATTTACTATCAACAATAAGGATAAGGGTTACTTATAAGAGCAAAAATTAATCAGAGACTATCACATTACAAAAGCCTATCCAAGCTCTCCAAACCTGGGAACCTGGAACATACTTCACAGTCTCCAGGTATCTCAAGATATTGGAAAGTATTCTTTCCAAAAGACTCAGTTCATTTAAATCTCTTCCAGGCATCTTGTCTGATTTCTCCTTCTTTCTTCCAGCTGGTGTGCTCTCAGAGTCTTCATCACAGCTTCTTTTCTAAGTGATTCTTAGCAGTCTATTGATTATTCTTGGGAAGGAGGAGCATAATGTATATGACCAGTTTCAGGGACTTTCTAAAGCTATTTTGAGTTGTCTTCTGTCTTACCATGCTTCCAATCTTATAGGAATATGCTATATAACAAACATTTGTGTATTTGTTTTTTTTTGCTTTTAGGAAATGTCTACAGTGTATTCTCATTTTCTTTAGCGTAGAGTTGAGTAAAAACTTCCTCTATAGCAGCAAATACAAACATCATAGGGCCTAGACTCCTTTCCCACAGGAAAGAAGAGCTCTGATAGCCTATCTCACAATTAAATTTAGGTTCTTTAGGCTAATGACTTTTTAAAATTGTATATTTCTTTCTTTGAATGTCTCATACCTGCATATAATGAATTTTGATCATACCCATCCACCATCATCTTCTTTCAACTCCCCCTACTTTTTTGAAGAGTTCTATGTTTTATTACTAGACAAACCACATCCCCCAACTTAGATATAACCAAGTTTCTAGATTAAAAATGTTGAACTCCATCTGGTAAGATTGATTGATGATCATGATCTAGTATAAACTCTCAGTCTGTCATTGTGTGAATACTTACAGACTCAGCTTTGTTCTCTTCCAGTGTCTTTGCTTGGAGTTGTAACTGATTTTGTTACCAGTTTTCATCAGGATCCATTGACGAATAAGATGTTTCTTGTCCAGGAATCTCTTGACTCTGAAAATTTTTTGAGAGGACATGGAGAGCCAAAATCTGGTGTACGGAGCACTATGGTGGGAGAAAGAAGTCACTCACTCTTAGAGATCAAATCTATTACATATTTCTTCTCAGTATTTTGGCCTTATACTTCAATTCTATATATTTTTTCTAGTTAATATACTCATTTTCACATGGACACATTTATGGATATTCTCCTTTTGGATTGAAATTACCATTAACAAGATATACCTGTGTTAAGGATTCTAAAGATTAATTGACTTAAGAGAACTTCATAATTATGGAGAGTTGAAATATAGATCCAGAGACAAATTATCTTGGAATCTCTTTAGTGCCCTCAACAGCCAGTTAGTACCAGCCTTTGGTATATAACTCAACATCACCTTGACCATCAGGATTTCAGAATATATTCTTAGCTTCTATCAACCACAATGCTAAAATGTCATTGGATAACATTTGAAAACTATAGAATTTCTTTCAATTTGCTATAACCCTACCTACCTACCAATGCATTTGATAGAGCTCCTAATATATGATTTTTGTTTTGTAACTATAAAACATTCACAAAATTGGTCTGATATTGGAACATGATTTTGCAGCATATAGCAACCCAAATGCATGTTTATGGGTCATGCATGGTCACTTATATTCTATTTGAGTTGAAAGCTACAATTTGTGTCAACGCCATTATGGCTTTTGGGTTTCATGTGTATGTGTCCTCTTTAAGATCTGTTCATTATTGAAGCTCATTTGATATTCTTTATAGCTTATTAAATTGGTGAAATGTTTTTGTGCATGTTCTATAGGATACTATGCAGTATATGCACACATTATTTAAGAGGAAGAGGAGAAGCAGAAGAAGAAGCCGCAAGCCAGGCAGTGGTGGCACTTGGGAGGCAGAGGCAGGAGGATTTCTGAGTTTGAGGCCGGGCTGATCTACAGAGTGAGTTCCAGGACAGCCAGGGCTATACAGGGAAACTCTTCCTTGAAAAAACAAAAAACAAAAAATAAAAAAAAAAAAAAGAAAGAAAGGAAAAAGAAAAAAGTAAAAAAGAAATATACAATAATCTAACCATAACGTTAGGTTCTCGAAGCTCCCCAAAGCTAGTCTTAACCGTACATTCTCCCATAAATCAGTTAAGAGAAAAACAATGATAAAAATAGAGAGAGAAATTTTATTCAACATGGCTACATTAGGAAGAGGTACAGATAAAGCCATCCATTGACTCCAAGTTAATCTTCTGGGTACTGACATGATAAAAACATAGAAAGAATTGGGATAGAGCATCAGGAGGTATACATAATTAAATAGCCCTGATCAAGATGTGGTCTTGTCCATTGTTGAAGTTCTGGTTCTGTAAGATGGTCCCAAGAGGGCCTTATATGTGTCAACTTAAGCCAGTTGTCAGGAGATGATGATTATTTCTACTGCAGAGTGCAGCCTCATTGTCACATATAATGGCCCTAGTCTGTCTATGTGTATGTTGCAGTTTGAGTTCTGTGCTGTAAGGCTGGTATTGAACCCAAGGTGACTCGAGGAAAGGTTGACAACAGTGAATTACCTCTGTTCCTTTAGCCAAAATTAAAGAGACAGACAGGTACAAAATGAACATAGAGGTACTAAGCTTTCATCCTGCTCAGTTAACCTGTGGGCTCAAGTGAAGCATCAGTGCTTCTTAGCCAAAATAGCTTCTAATGGACTGTTTCAGTAAGATGCTCACCACTCTGATATATAATACCATAGAAGAATGCTGGAAGTGGAGGATTTTCCGTGTAACATTTGTGTCTGTCTAATTAGCCTGTGTATCTAATCCACAGGCTTATACTCTGATATCTTGTTTACTACTCCTTTATAACACACCACAAAGTCTATTCAATTAGATTATTCATTATTGTACTTTTTCTTCATAATTTTATTTTTATAATGATTCTTGTATATCTATATTAGTTGTGACAACTGAATGAAGTTAAGGGAGGGAGATATGACTGTACACTGTGGACTGGTATACCAGGAGTGATGAAACATCAAGAGGAGCTTAGATGCTTAGGCACAGTGATGGGGATGGAAAGCAGTAGAGATCTGGGCAATAACATATTTTACACTGAACACTGAGTATAGATAATCTCATTGCCAAGTTTTTTGAAAGGAGAAACATGAAAACAGAAAAATAGTTTTCTTTTTCCTTTTTTCTTTCAGTTGATTTATTACATAATAATTTCATGCTAAACAGAATGATTTAGCAGGAAATTATTACATTGTCTATCTTGCATAAAAAGGGAGCATTGGATTTTATTAAGATACTGAACAAAGAAGCAAGGCGAGGCAGTGTGTCCTCAGATTGGGTGTAAAGAGCCTGCAGATGTCTTCTACTGATTTAATTAATTTTGTGAGGTAATGGGCAAGATAAACATCTGAATCAAGAACTAATACTGGATGCTTAAGAGGAGGAAAATGAATAAAACTCTTATGTAAGTAATAAAATGTGGTATCAATGCTTGGAAGGGTTCACCTTAGCAGAAGTATAGATTGAAATAAAAGCTGGAAATCTAAGTTAATGTTACAAAGATCTGGAATACTATGCTTTGATGAGAACAGCTTGAAATAAGGTGATATGGTGGTACAGCCAGTAGCAATGTTAATTCCACCAAACAAGAGTAAAGACCACTATCCAAATCCTTTTAGTCAAATCAAGCAAGTTTTGTTTTCTGACCGACAGGCAGGGCTATCTCCTTGAAACGTGGTTTGAGAAAGTAACCGTGAACTCAAGAGATTTGGGAGTTTATATAGCTTTAAAAATTGCAAGACTAGGGGGTTTCTAAGGTTGAGAGATTGTTTGGTTACATAGGAATTGGGCTGAACATTTCAAAAATTATTTGGAAGAACATCTTATATTATCAGGCTGGAGGTCAGGGTAGAGGCTGTGTAACATGTAAAATTCCAGAAAATTAGTCAAGACATGCTTGAACCCAAGTTTTACAGAAAATGGGAATGAGCATATTTTGAACTTGTAATAAAATGACTTTCAATCTTAAGATGGAGGGGGGCTGGTCCATCAGCATCTATCTTGATAACAAGGAGAGATGATGCTGTGAGGTAACAGATATACCAACTAGTGGTAGCATCAATGTCTTGGACACCTAGTTAGATGAATAGTAATTAGATTTTGGGTAATAGGGAAATTGGTGGTAGAGAGTAGGTAACTTCAAGACTGCACTCCTGATTTATACATGAGCACAGGTTCAGGTGACTAAGCTATGAGAAGATAATTTACATTGTAGTAGAAAAATTTAAAAATAAATGTAGCAGATAATTTTGTGGAGATGAAAAAAAGCTCAAGGATTATGGCGGAAAAGACTCGAGTATTACAGCCTATAATATTCACAGAGGAAGGTGGAAAAGCAGGGGAAAATCATAAAAATGAATCTAGAGACTTACCACATCTCCAGGATAATGGTGTGCTGGGTTCTAGCAGCTCAATCCTCCTAAGAACAGCAGAACTCTTAGCAAAGATAAAAGTGATAAGGGCTTTTTAGTAAAGAACTTAAGTTATAACATACATAGGAAAAGAAACCAGAGCTGAGAAAGGGGTTGGGATGAATGGTGAGCCAAGCATGGCACTTCAAAGGGAGTTGAACTCTTACAAAAGGAGAGCTCAGGGTTTGGGGCTTGTCATGAGCTGGATACGCACAATGGCACAGAGTTTATATCTTCAGGTAATTGTAGTGGTAATTATAGTTATGGCAGTGTAGAGTTGTTTTAAAAATAAGTACTGCAAAATATTACCTTGCATGCTGGTGGAGTTGGCATAGTAGATACAGTGTTTGTTGTATGTTATGACTTGACTTCTGAGTCCTAGCCTCCACTTTAAAAGTTGGACATGGTAGTGTGTGTGCCTGTAATACAAGTGCTGGAGAGACAGAAAAAAAAAAATCCCCGTGATCCCTGGCAAGCTAGTTGAGCTAAACCAGTGAGCTCCAGGTTCAGTGAGAGACTCTGTCTCACGCAGTGATGTGAAGAACAACTGAGGAAGCTGCCAGACACCAACCTTTGGTCTTCACATGTGCCCCCCCACATATTAGTACATGAACAAACACCACATACACACATAAATTAACTTGTAATGTTAAGTGAAAAATGACAGTGCTAGGAAAGAATTTCATTGCATTGAAATGATAAATTATACACAAAACTCATGAATAACCAATGCTATTAATTAATTCTAAATTGGAAAATGATGTATTCAAGCTTTATTAAGAATTATAACCACTTTAAGCATTCCAACTAAGACTTAAGATTTACTATCTTCAATTTTAGCTAAATCAGAAGGCCAATAAACATAAATAGATCTTTAATATAAGCTTTTAAACCCACTTAAAATAGCATAAGCACTAAGCATAAGCAGCAGGCTGTAAAGTGACTTCACTAATAAGCTCAAGTGAATTATGCACTAACTGACGATTGTGAGCTTTGATGATAATTTTTATAATAGAAAAAATGTTAATGTTTCTGTTCATTTATTTAGTTACAATCTACTCCTATTTGATGAGTGTTTGGGATTCTAATCTACGCTATGAAGATTACTAATTTTGTGACCTGAATCTCTCTATACCAATGACACATGTTAAATATCTCAAAGGAATGTGTATCCAGGGCATTTTTGTTTCAAAGCTGACACAAACTGGAGATCATGTGATGGATAGCACACGGAAGAAAAATGATTCTGTCTGTCTCTTTAGGCAGGATTATGGAGCATCCTTGCTGACTGCCAGTGAGCTGTTTGCTTGCTCAAACATTAGCAGATCTCAGATGCCGTGTGAAAATTACTCTAAGCAGTTTAAAAAAATTACAAGGAGTTCTCTAAGTCATTTTAATTTAAAGAAAGTTGGGAAAAATACGTTAACACTCTAACATTCTAAGTCTCAGAGAGTGCTGTGAGAGTGAATGCTGGAGATGCTTACCTGAGGATGGAGGCGACCTCCCATGTCAACGACATACTTAGATATGAACATAGAAGTTGCAATTGCTCTTTGGCATACATCTGTGAGTCTGCCTCCCCTTCCAAAATGGATAACAAATCTGCTCATAATCAGATCAACTTTGTCCATCCCAAGAGTGTCAATCAAGGGACTGAGAGAAGGGGAACTGAAAGACTCATCCTTTAACTTCCACTGGAGTTAGCATTGGCATCATCAAGAGGAAATTAGCAATGGAGCAGGGAGCAGTAATAACAAAAATACACACCCCTGTACTTCTCAAAATATAAGAAATCAATTCTCAGTTTTGTAATTGTAAGTAAGGCATGTCTATGTTCCCCAGAATCTCTGAATCTTCTTATGCTCAACTCACTCCAAATAACTACTCTTATGTCTTTGCCAACTGAGTGCTAATGGGAATGGGTTTTCTTTTTAAAATCTTAGGAATTTGAATTCTGCTACTAAAACCCTTCAGGCAGTTTAATTTGCCTCCGGGATTTTGTCATCTAAAGTTCTCACTAGATGATACTTTTTTTTTTTTTTTTTTTTTTTTTTTTTTTTTTTTTTACCATCAAAACTGTTCCAGGCTGCACAAAAATACTATCCAGTGGTTTCCGTCTCTCTTAAGAAATGAACTAGTTGTGCTGATATATAAGTTCAAGTTGTGCCAAATCTGAAATGAAAAATGTTAGTCTTTCAGAGCCTGATAGAAAGAGTGATTTTTAGTGTCTGTAGTTGTTTGTAGTGTGTGAAACACCGTGAGCCTTTTCTCCTGTTCCTCAAAGAAGCATTCACAGTAATAACTGCTAAGTCATAGAACTATTTTTATACATCAGAAACTATTCTAATAGTTTTTGCAGTAAATTTAAAATTCAAACCAATTTCTTCATTAACTACTTTAAATTAGTAAGGCTAGTACACAACTAAGTTTCAAAAACTAACATAGCAAATATACAAATTAAGCAACACGGCAGTTAATGATTGTGAATGTTGTTTGCTTGGTACCTTCAGCTCTCTTCTGTCAGGTCCAAAGGGTAACCAATTTCCCCCAAAGGAGCAGGCTCACTTTCTTGCTCCAAAACTGAGTCTAGGCCTAGCTCAAGCTTGACTGTAGAAGGATTTCAGGTAATTGGATAAAATTCAGCATTCCTCAGGAACTTCTGAAATGTGTTCCTGTCCAAAGAAGTCATCTCCTTTGCCTCTGCCAGGAGGGACATATGGTTCTTCCTATACACACACATACACACACACACACACACACACACACACACACACACACACACACACACGAGAGAGAGAGAGAGAGAGAGAGAGAGAGAGAGAGAGAGAGAGGCTTATCAAAGCCCATATTGACCTCTATTCTTCAGTCTCTATTAACAAGTTCCTCTTGAACACCTCAATGCCCATGAGATCCTGGTCCTTCTCGCCTCTTCCTCCTTCTACGTTAAACTCCCAAGCCTGCTCCCCCTACCCCAGCTACTCGTATTCCTTAAAACACTTGATTTTTTTTCCACATCCTGCTTTTCTTTTTTCATTTTTTTTTTTTTTTTTCGAAACAAGGTTTCTCTGTGTAGGCTGGCTGTCCTCGAACTCAGAAATCTGCCTGGCTCTGCCTCCCAAGTGTTGAGACTAAAGGCGTGTGCCACCAGTGGCCAGCCACATACTATTTTTCTAGCCCTTACCATGTCCAGTCATCCTCTTTTTTTTCCTCTGTTCTGGACTCTTCCAGATGCCTCAGGATATTTTCTCTCTCTTATCCACAATGAAGACAAAGCTATACCACTCTTGGGCATAAACCCAAAAGATGCTCCACCATACCCAAGATCATGTGCTCCACTATATTTATAGCAGCCTTATTTGTAATAGCCAGAAGCTGAAAAAACCCCAAATGTCCCTTAACCAAAGAATGGATACAGAAAATGTGATTCATTTACACAATGGAATCCGATTCTGCTATTAAAAACAAGAACATTGTGAATTTTGCAGGCAAATGGATGGAACTAGAAAATATCCTCAGTGAGGTAACTCAGACCCCAAAGGACATGCATGGCATGTACTCACTGATAAGTGGATATTAGCCAAAAGAATACCTAGGATATAAGCCACATAAGCAGTGTAACAAGCAGAAAGGCCCACGTGAGGATGCTTCAATCCCACTTAGAAGGGGGAACAAAATAATCAGGAGAGGCAGAGGGAGGGAGGGACCTGGGTTAGGGAACAGGATCAGGTATGGAGGGAGGACAAGAGGAAAACCCAGAGGGCCAGGAGAATGAATGGGAATAAGCCTCCGTGGGTGGTAGGTAGGGGACCGTCTAGAAAGTATCAGAGACCTGGGAGGTGAGAGACTCTCAGGACTCAATGCAGGGGTGGGGGTGGGAACCTTAGCCAAAATGCCAACATTGGGAAGCGGGAGCTCGAAGGGTGCATCTCCAGTAGATAGACAGGGCCTCACATGGAGGGACTGGGCTACTCACCCACAGTCAAAATTTCTCTTCTAGAATTGTTCCTGTCTAAAAGAACTGCAGGGGCAAAAAATGGAGAAGAAACTGAAAGGTGGTCCAATGACTTGGCCCAGCTTGGGATCCATTTCATTGGGGGAGGAGGGTGGGAACCAAATCTTGACACTATTACTGACGCTATGGTGTGTGTACAGGTGGGAGCCTGGCATGGCTGTTCTCTGAGAAACCCTATCAGCGGCTGACTGAGACATACACAGGTACTTACACCCACCATTGGACTGAAGTTGGGGACTCCTATGATTTAATTAGGGAAAGGATTGAGGAAGCTGAAGGGGAGGTAGACCCCAAAGGAAGATCGGCAGTCACAACTAACTTGGACCCCAGGGAACTTCCAAAGATTGAGCCACCAACCAGGAGCATACATAAGCTGGTCTGAGGTCCCAGACACACATTCAGCAGAGATTTGTCCTGCCTGGCCTTAGTGAGAGAAGATGCATTTAATCCTCCAAGAGATTTGAGGCCCCAGGAAGAGGTAGGTCTGGTGGCAGGGGGAGCAACCTCTCAGAGGCAAGAGGAAGGAAGAATGGGATAAAAGGAACTGTGGTGGGGGACAAGGACTGGAATGTAAATAAATAAGATAATTAAAATAAAAAAGATAAACCTCTCCTTAAGCCTGGATTAGCCATTTTTTACAGTATATTTATTACATACTTGCATGCACTTTTCATACTCAATAATATGTAATAGGCCAATACCACTGATTCCAATTTGTTTTTCGCCTAACTTTAATAATGTATTCAAACCTTTTTAGTTTGATCATAATTGTAAAATCAATGTCTATATCAGGGGCACATGTACGTCAAGAGTTGCAGTCAGATCCTCTACTTTGAGAACCAAGCTGTGTCATTTCCTTTGTATTGATCATAGTCAAATCATCTCCCCTTTTCAAGCCTGATCATGTGGGCCTCATGATCTTATTAGGCATTTATCAGCGATCAATGACACAAGTACCAGGCAATACAGTGTTGATATGTACAAAGGTCATACTTGAGAAATGTAGAATCAAGTTACAGAAAAACTACACAAAATTCTCATAATGGTCTCAGTAAATTTATTACTGGTTTATCCTGGGCTCCCTTCACATCTATCCTTGGCTGTAAGCAGCATTACATAATCCTTTAATCAAAATGCCTGAACACAGAATATGGTTATGATTAACTGGGATGTATTTTGAGATAGATGTAATTCCTTTTAGTTGCCCTTCCAAAGCATAATAAAGGATTTATTACGGGTGAAGAATAAACTCATTTGATGGTAAAGATGTGCTACTAGAAATAGATTTAAACATCTGTGAAACCCCTACCTGCAATGACTCACTCAGCTTCAGTGGAGTTAGTTTATAGAGCTAGATAGATTTGTTGAAACCTTTACGAGAAAATCGCATGATTTTACTTGCATGTAATTAAGAGCAGATATTCTCCTCCTTCAAGACACGGGGTGAATAATAGTTACAATCTCAAGATCTTGACTTATTCTTGTAACAAAATCTCTTTCCCTTTCCTTGGCAAGTCCTCCACAATTCCTACTTCATTGTCAGCAAACTCTTCATACTTCTTAAGTTGCTCATCTTGAGAGACACACTCTACCTTCTGGCATTAGGTTGTATTTCTAATGGATCCTGTAAAAGTAGAAGCTCCTGCCTCACCTCTTCTTTCTTGTCTGTGTAACCTAGAATGAGCTTACAGGATCGATGTCTTCCTGCCACTTCATTTCTTCATTCTTTCTATGTTTAAAGATGAAATCTGCTTCTTTGGGACTCAGGTCCCTCTATTTGTCATTAAAAAACTCAGGCACCCTATTAATTACACCATCCATATAAAAATGCATACACACAAGAGAATAGCATTGAACTTCAGCTTTAGCTTAACTTTAGCCTAAAGCGCCAATGACCCCTTCACTTTACTCCCATGTCATTTTTCCCTCTCATGTGCTTGGACTCCCCAGAGACTGTCCTTAAACCAAGTGTCCTACTCAGACATATTAAGCTACACCAGCCACCACCTATCTTTCTCTTATTTAAAAATTTTAGCTAATAGTCTATTATAGCATTCCAATGTTATAGAATATTCTTCTATGACACTTTGTACCTCTGATTCTTCTACTTACTTCTTTTCAAATATTTTTTTGTATTGCCTCATTTATTATGGAAATTGCTAGGCTGAATTTCATCATTACAAACATTACCCATTTTCTTCTCTCATCCATTAGATAGAGCATAAGGGTCTCACCTGTCTGAGACAAGTGTTCCCATATACAATGCTTCTTTTGCTAACTTCTCTCTGTTTATTTGTTCAGTGTGACCCTCCTTCAGCTGAGGGCTGATTCTTCAGACCCAACCTTGCCACAGATAACCACGCCTCTCTTCCCACCTTCTGCTAATTGCCACGCCTCTCTCCAAGTTCCAGTTACGCCAGAAGTCCCGCCTCCAGAGACTGAAGAAGAAGTTGCTGATTGGTCCAAGTTGCTGATAAACTTGGGGGAGGAGTTTTACCTTACCTATTCTACCTGTTGGCTTGTAACAAAGAGAATTGAATGAAAGATGGCAGACTGAAAACACACCAAGTGTTAGTCTAATTTTTATGAACCCTTTCCACAGTTCCGGTACTCCCAAATTTTTCAGGACCTTGACCCCCATTCCAGAAAACCCTTTCGTACATGTAGCCGCTGGTGGTTACAGTTCAGTATCATTTTCATTAGAAAATAAATGCTGAGGTCTTTTAAAATTTCGGCATTTTCTGTATGTATATCATACCAATATCCTTTAGACTACAACATAAATTTGCCATGAATAGGATAATAAGATAAAATAACATTTTTAACCATCTGTATTTTTTAAAGAGTAAAAGTGAGACATTAGTAGGCACCAAGGAAATATTATTCATCCTGAACAGAGTCTAATCCTGCTTCAGTAAGGTATTCATATCTCTCAAAGGAATGACACAAATATCTTCAACTGACAGTCTACTTCATTGCACATGCATAATGTATAGATATAATAAATGGCATGCCACAAGCCTTACTTGCATTTGAAAGGCAGAACTAGGAATTAGGATAAAGTACTGAAACACAATTTCATTTTCTTTCTATTTAGTCTTCAGTTCTTTTGAAATTGAATATTTTATAAATGTATTTCTTTACAAGTCAAAATGAGTAAAATATACTCTTTTATAAGGGTATCTTTTGGTTGCTGGTAAGGCTTTTGCTTGTCCTCAATATTTGTGACAGACAGAGGTATTTAACAACATCTCAGTTTTAAAAATTTGTTTTATTTCCTTTGGCAGAGACTTAGAAATTGGTATTTGTTAGTATTTCCTTGTATTCTAATAAGCTTACCTACAATCAAAATCTGAGAATCACATTATATTTTTTTCATTTAATCTAATAGTGTAAGTAAGTCATCATTCTCAATGAACTTCCTAAACAATATGAAAAAGGTTCAGGTTACTGATCAAACTGATGAGTTCCTTTTATAAATGAGGATGTGGAGGGATTAATCAACAGAGTGCAAAGTGGGTTCTCCAAATTTGTCTTGCTTTCAAGTTAGATTTGTGTCTTCAAAGCCCTGTTTACTTTCCTCTTGCCTCACAAGTTAACTAATTTCTGCTCGTTTGTTCTGAAATGATCTTCAGTGAGGTCATTATTATATAAACCCATTGTTCCTTCATGTTCTCTTTTGATCGTCTAAACTTTTAAGATCCTCTCTCTCTCTCTCTCTCTCTCTCTCTCTCTCTCTCTCTCTCTCTCTCTCAGTGTGTCCTATGTGTAGATGCTTTTGGAGGGCAGAAGAGGATGCCAGATGCCTTGAAGCTGGAGTTATCTAACATGTGTGGCCTGGCATGGTTGCAGAGTACCAAATCTGATCTTTAGAAGAGCAGTAGGCACTGTTAAGATAACTTACTCCTTCCAGCCCCTGTCACCAGAAATACAGAGCTACCACTCATTGAGTTTCTTTTTCTTCTAAGTGAAGAATCTAGCTCTAATTTAAAACAGACTAGATCCAGTCCTCAAGTTGTCTTGAACAATAGATGTGGTCAGCTTTGAGTTGCCTGTTACCTGTGCCACTGTCTGCTAAAGAGTGACATGATATAATATTGTGTTTCACAATGAAGTAAAAAAGAATTGGTGCAAAAAAATTAGCCTGGTTATAAATTATGACAAAGCTAATTAATCTACTGAAACCAAATTATCAATTTACTAGGAAGAAAGAATATCACATCTATCAAGCTCCACCAGAACATATGTGCATTTAAGAGTGTTTCATTAGCTTCCCCTTAAAACATTGAAATAGACACAGGTACAATGCCATAGGGACATTTATGTTAACCAGTGATATGCCTTCCTCCTTTTCATTGTCAAATGTCACAGCACTGTAAATTACCCTGCCTTACTCTTTTTGTAACTTTTATATCATGATAGTAATTAAGACATTGGCAGAACAAATGTTTATCTAATTAACATGTTAGAACACCATGTTTTAATAATGACTTCATAAAAATAAAAGCAGTGAGTTGGAATCATGGAAAACGAATTGTTTTGATAGTGTGCTTACTGTTAAGATGTGGTTGCAAGGGTTTATAGATTTATTTTAATTTATTTTCCTTGTGCTCTTCATGCTGTTTACTTTATTTTAGTACAGTAAAGTCAAGAAAATACCAATTACCATTGGCTAATACAAAATAAAGATAAGACAGTAAGATTTAGTCCATAAAGTGTTAAACTTGAAAGTCACAAAGAGAAGAACCAGTTCCATAATTATTCAATTAAAGCAGGCTTTATTTAATACTGGCCAGGAAGATGGACACTTAGCAATCATACTCAGGTTTCACAGAGAATAGCCACGAGCTACACTGGACAGATGCTCTAAAGGCAAACCCACAAGGTTAGGTAATTTCTGCAAGCATACATCCTGATGTACTTTGAGCTACATACCTCCTGCCTACATGTGATCAAGTACATCTGGTACAGTTGGGTTGAGCAAATTGAAACGCAGAAATGTCATCTAATTTATACTTGTGTTTTAGGATTATTACATTTGAAAAATAATACAAATTTAAACTATAAGACAAAAGTCTGGAGAGCTGGCTCAGTGTAGTGTTTGGTTCCTAGCATCCACATCAGTGGCTCAAAGCTACTTATAGTTCCAACTCTAGGAGGTCTGATGTCCTCTTCCTGCCTCTGCACTTAAATGTACAACACCTTCACTCCCACATACCCACACACATACAATTTACGAAATAGAAGAAATAAATCTTTAAAACATAACTCAATAATGAATTCAGGCCAGTACTTTCAACAGTAAATAAAGGAGAGATAGACTCAAAAACTGATCTAGAGGAAACTTACAAGACTAATGAGAAGAAAGCGGTATGTCAATATGGTGATGTCATATATTCATTCAGTTAGAGAATAAGCTCTTAGGAACATTAGTTTACTCAAATGCATCATCAAGTCAATGTAACACTTTTAAAGTAGTATCCAGATGAATCTATATATGTATGTGTAGGTGTATATGTAGTACCCACATCAATATAGTATTAGTATGCTTTTTCTCAATGACCTCTGTGCAAGGACCATGGTTGTTCTTCATTGTAGCTATATTAATTTCCCTTCTATTGTACTTCACTTGAATATGATTTTAAAATAGATAAGGAGTCAATTTTTATTTTGTTGTTTCTGTGGCAATGAATTGTGTTTTTAGTTCCTATATAGTGTGATTTTAAAGAATTATTATTAGCCATGTTTCAAAATAGGAAAATGAAAGACTACTTACTCCAAAAAA
>JADRCD010182870.1:0-16203 GCA_019843815.1 Montemys delectorum
AAAGTGTGGTATATCTACACAATGGAGTACTACTCAGCTATTAAAAACAATGAATTTATAAAATTCTTAGGGAAATGGATGGATCTGGAGAGTATCATCCTGAGTGAGGTAACCCAATCACAAAAGATCACACATGGAATGCATTCTTTGATAAGTGGTTATTAGCCCAGAAATTGGGAATACAGGAAGAACGACCCACAAACCATAAGAAACTTTAAAAGAAGGAAGACTAAAAGGTGGACATTTCATTCCTTCTTAAAAAGGGGAATCAAATACCCACAGAAGGAGTGGCAGAGAGTAAATATGGAGCAGAGACTGAAGGAAGGACAAGCATATAGCTATCTCCTAAGAGATTCTGACAATACCTGACTAATACAGATGTAGAGGCTCACAGACATTCATTGAACTGAGTACACGGTCCCCAATGAAGGAGTTAGAGAAAGGTTCTATGGAGCTGAAGGGTTTGCAGCCCCTTAGGACGAACAACAATTACTAACTAGTACCCTCAGAGCTCCCAGGGACCCAACCACCAATCAAGGACTATACAGGGTGGGATTGAGTGTACTGGCAGCAGGTATGTGGTGGAGGATTGCAAATTCGATCATCGATAGGAGTGAGGGAACTCGGCCTTGTGAGGGTTTTGTGCCCCAGTGTGGGGGAATGCGAGGGCCAATGGGTGGGAGAGGGTGGGGGGACAGGCATTGGGAGGGGGGAGGCAGAAGGGGTTTGTTCTTGTGTTTGTTTGTTTGTTTGTTTGTTTGTGTTGGAGGGGAAAATGGGAGAGGGAAAGTGTACATGTGAATGAAGAAAATACCTAATTAAAAAAATAAATAAATTTAAAAAAAAAAAAAAAGAGTAGATGGGGGCGGAGGGGATGGAATATGGAGTGTAAAAGAAAATAAATTAATTTAATTAAAAAAGAAAAAAAAAAAAAAAAAAAAAAAAAGGTCTGCCCCCACCGATGATACTAGAAGGCAAACTCTAACCTAAAGAGGTGATTCATACCCAAGAAAACACAAGTAATAAGTAATCTCAGACCAGTAAATCAAAAGAGGGGAAACACATGCACACACACACACACACATACACACACACACTCTACCACCACCACCACCATAAACAACAACAACAGCAACAAAATACTAGAACTCAACAAACACTGCTCATTGAAACCTCTCAACATCAACTATCTCAATCTCCAATAAAAAACACACACACTAACAGTATGAATGTGAAAAGAGTATCTATCATTCTGTTGCATCCAAAAACCACACCAAAACATCAAGGATAGACATCACCTCAGGGTGAAAAGATGTTCTGAGTAAATGGACCCAAGAAGCAAGCTACGATAGCCATTTTACTATCTGAAAAAAAATAGACTTCAAACAAATACTAATCAAATTTAATTATGGAAGGACACGAAATACTCAGCAGAGAGAAGAGTCCATCAAGAAGACATGGCAGTTCTTAACATCTATGCACCAAACACACGGCCATTCAAGTTGAAAAAGGAGCACTATTATAGTTTAAATCACATGGTGACCTTCACACAACAAGAGGGGAAGACTTGAATACCTGACTCTCACCAAGAGTCATGTTACCCAGACAAAAACTAAAGAAAGAAATGCTGGAGCTAATTGATTTTATACACCAAATGAACCTAACAGATATTTACAGAACATTTCAAACAAACACAAAAGAATATACCTTCTCTGCACATCATACAATTTTCTTCAATAGTGACCACATACTTGGTCACAAAACATGTCTCAACAGATACAAGATGATTGACTCATCACCCTGCGTTCTATATGACCATCATGGATGCATTAAAGCTAGATATAAACAACAGAAACAACAGAAAACTTCCATACTCATGGAAACCGAGCAATTTACTACAGAGTGAAAAATGGGTCAAGATAGAAATTAAGAACAATACGAAAGACTTTCAAGAATTGAATGAAAATGAATATATAATATATCCCAATTTGATTCATAGCACTATATGTCTACATTAAAAATTGGAGAGATCCCAAACTTGAAACTTAACAACACAGCAGAAAGCTCTAGAACAACAACAAGAAGTCACATTCTAAAAGAGTAAATGTCAAGAAATAATCAATGAAAAGGTATACATAGTATACACTTGAGGCTATCCAGAGAATCCTAAGGACATACTTTTAAAACCTATACCCCACCAAACTAGAAAATTTAAAAGAAATAGATATTTTTTGATACAAAACATTTACCAAAATTAAGCCAAGATCAGATCAGCAATTTAAATAGACCTATAATCACTTGACAAATAAAAGCAGTAAATAGAAGTCTACCAACAACAACAAAAACAACAAAGCCCAGGGCCAGATGGATTTAGCACAGATGAGGAATTAATGCCAATATATCTGAAATTATTCCATAAAATAGAAACAGAAGGAACATTTCCCAGTTCATTTTATGAAGCTATATTTACCTTGCTACTCAAACTACATAAACGCCCAACAAAAAAAAAAAAGAAAATCACAGACCAATTTCCCTTATAAATATAGATGTAAAACTACTCAATAAAATATTTGCAAACAGAATTCAAAAACACACCAAAAAGATCATCCACTGTTATCAAGCAGGATTCATCCTGCAGATGAAAGAATAATTTAATATATTAGATCAACTAATGTAATTCACCATATAAACAAACTGAAAGAAAAAACTACATGAGCTCATTATATAAAGAAAAGGCCTTTGAAAAAATCCAATACTCCTTTATAATAAAAGTCCTGGAGAATTTAGAAATAGAAAGGACATACCTCAAATTAATAAGGGTGCTGTATAGGAAAGCCATAGCCAATATCAACTTAAAATGAAAGAAACTCAAAAAAATCCCACTAAAATCAGAAAGAAGAAAAGCTTTTCCACTCTCTCTACACTTAATCCATATAGAGCCAAAGACAACTGGAAGAAATCGAAGAGATATATATTGTAAAGAAAGTGTTCAAATTACCTTTGTTTGATACATTCATGATATGATAGTATACAAAACTGACCGTAAAATTCCACCAGGATGCTCCTATAGCTGATAAACACTTTCAGGAAAGTAGCTGAATAAAAAGTTAACTAAGAAAATCAGTTGTCTACCTATATACAAGTGACAAACACTCTGGGAAAGAGATCGGGGAGACAACACCTTTCACAATACTCTCAAATAATGTAGAATATCTCATATTATCTCTAATGAACCAAGTGAAATATTCATCTGATAAAAATCTTTAAGACACTGAAGAAAATATCAGAAGATAGAAAGATCTCCCATGCTCATGGATCAGTAGCATTAATACATTAAAAATAACCATCCTACCAAAAGCAACCTACAGATTCAGTGCAATTCCCATCAGAAGACCAACATAGTTATTTACAGATCCTGAAAGGACAATTTTCAGCTTCTGATGGAAACACACAAAAACCCAGGATAGCTAAAACAACCCTGCATAATAAAAGGACTGCCGGGAGTATCACCATCCCTGACCCTAAATCATACTACAGTGCTATAGTAATAACAATCAGCATGGATTTGGCCTGGCAAAACAGACAAATCAATCAATACAACTGAGTTGAAGTACCAGACATAAATTCATACACCCGAGTGCATCCAATTAGTGACAGAGGTCAAAAACATACACTGGAAAAAAGACAGAATCTTCAATGAACGGTGCTCGTAAAATGGAACAGCTGCGTGCACAAGACTCCAAATACTTATCACTCGGTACAAACCTTAGTTCTAAACAGATTAAAGACTTTAACATAAAGCTAGATACACCGAACCTGGTAGAAGATAAAGTTGGAAATAGCTTTGAACTCATTGGTACATAAGTACATTTTCTGAATAAAATACTTTTAGAATAGGCATTAATAATAATAGTTATTATTATTATTATTATTACTATTACTATTACTACTACTACTACTACTACTACTACTACTACTACTACTACTACTAAATGGGACCTCATGAGGCCAAAAAGCTTCTGGCAAAGGACACCATTATTTGGACAAAGCAGCAGCCTATAGAATTGGAAAAGTTCTCTATCAATTCTACATCTGATAAACGGCTAATATCCAAAATATATAAAGAACTCAATTAGATATCAAGGAAACAAATAACCCAATTAGAAATGGGATATCAAACTAAACAGAAAGTTCTCAAAAGGGCGAACACAATGGCTGAGAAACACTTAAAGAAAGTTCAACCTCTAGTCATCAGGCAAATACAAATCAAATGACTTTCAGATTTCGTCTTACACCTGCCACAATGGCTAAGATCAATAAAACATGTGCTGGTGAGGATGTGGCGCAAGGGGAACACTCATCCACTGCTGCTGGGAATGAAAACGAGTACAGCCAATGTGAAAATCTATGTTGTAATTCCTCAGCAAGATGGAAATAAATCTACCCAAGATTTAGCTATGCCATTCTTTGGCATATACCCAAAAGATGTATCATCCCACCACAGAGACACTAACTCAACCATGATCATTGCTACTCTATTCATAGTATCCAGAAATCAAAAACAACCTAGATGTCTCTCAACAGAAGAATGGATTTTTTAATAATGTGGTATATTTTACAATGGAGTATTATTTGGCTGTTAAAAAAATTAAATTCACAGGCAAATAAATGGAAGCAGAAAAAAATACCCTGAGGTAACCCAGATCCAGAGAGAAAAATATGGTATGTATTTGTTTATAACCGTAGATTAGCTGTTAAGTTCATGATACCTACACTATAATCTATATATCTACTTATGTTAGAAAATGAGTAAGGTACTGTATGGGGTAAGGGAGAGTAACATATAGATCTCCCTAGGAAAGAGAATAAATAGTTATGCATGTATGTGCTGGGTTTGAAAGGGAGAATCTAGTGGTAGGGGGATGGCAGAGGGTGATGAAGCAGGGGATCTAGGGAGAGATATCTAAAATTAAGGGCCATTTGAGAGGCAGTATGGAAGCCATACAGTAGAAGCTTCCTAAAATATACACATGGATGATGGCAATCTAAATGACATTGCCAAATAATGGGTCAGACAGAGGCCCAACTGGCCATCTCTTGTCACTAAAGGATGATTGCATTACTAGAACTCTGTTACATCTAATTAAATTCTTGGCCAAAGGTAGGTATCCCACAGGAATCCCCAAACAACCCAAACTGTTGTTAAGCCCATAGACTTTTCTCCACAAACTGATGGCAAAGCTCCATTACTGAAGACAACATGCATAGAAGCAACTGAACACACACATCAAACTGACATCTAAATAGACCAGTCATCTCATTGCTACCACCTTCGGAACAGGGAGCTGCTCTGTAAACTTCCAAAGTAAAAACGTAAACGCCAACTCAGCCACAAAAAGAGTGACCTATAAGGATGTCCTGCCTGGAAGATATGACAGTGCAGTGGTAGTGTAAAGCTTATGGGTGTAACCAACCAATATCTGATTTGACGTAATATTCACTCCACCACCAGGAGCACACATACTACATTGCTTGGGTAACCAAGAACCAGAGATTAGTTAGCCCAGGACCTAGAGTAAAACCAAATACTGCTGTTCTAAAAAATAATGTAGCAATAAAATGACTGCGAATAACATTTTGCTACACTCATAGAATTAGTGAGTACCTTCCTCAGCCATAATCAGAGAAGCCTCCTCCTGAAGCAGATGGGAAACAATATAGAAACCCACAGCTAGACATTATTCAGAGAGTAAAAGAAACTGGAACATTTAGCCCTAAATAGAATGTCTCCATCAAATACTTTCCTGCAGATCTTGGTACCCTGCAGAAAAGGAAGCAGAAAGAAAGTAGGAGGCAGAGGGGACAGAGGACACCAAGAAAGAAAGGGGCCCTCAAGCCCAGGGCTCAGGCTACTGGGCAAGACTGGACGCGGGATGTGGGAAGTTTGACTGCGCACCCCACGCCAGCCACTGCCGGGTGGGTGGGGCTGGGGAAGCATAGTCTGAGGTCCCTGTGGAACTGCCAGAGTTAGCTCAGAGTCCCCAGGTCAGGGACAACAGGTTCTCAGGCTCTTTGGCACAGCAGACATAGCTGAATGCAGCAGAAGAATTGACAACAGAGTGGGGGCCCAAGGGGGGAAAGGGCAGGAGGAGAGCACTCTGCCGGGGGTCGGGGGGGGGGGAAGGAGAGTCATAGGCTTGCTGTGGGGGTCAGGGGAGGAGGGGAGGCGGGATGCAGCTTGGCTGGTGGCCTTGGCTGGGAGTGCAGAGAGGCCTACCGAGGGAAATTAAAAGTGCTGCTTGTTAGAGGAAGAGCATGGCAGATCCCAATGAGAAGAGGCAGTCCATGGTTTTAAGGCATTTATTGTAGAAAGGCAGAGAGAGGGAGGGAGTAGGGAAGTAGAGGCCAGCCACGACCATGTGGAGAGAAGGGGAAGAGAGAGGAAACAGGGGGGCAAGAGGCAAAGGAGAGAAGCAGGAATAAGAGAAAGAGAGGAGTAGGCAAGCAGCCCCTTTTATAGTGGGCAGGGCCTACCTGTCTATTGCCAGGTAACTGTGGGGAGGAGCATACCTGGCTGGGGCAGGTAACTGTGGGGGTGGAGTCCAGACAGACTACCAGGAGCTTGGGGCATTGCCCTACGTGACTGATGGCCACAGATTTATGGAGCTGGGCCTCGTGTCAGGAGCCTAGTGTCTAGGAGCATGGCAAATGGGCCTTCCATCCCTTGCAGAGCTATCTGCTGGGTCTCCGGGCTTGAAGCACAGCACAACCAGAAAACAGGGTGCCTTTCACGGTGCCACACATATGAACACAGAAACTGAGGAAAGATGCATAGGGCCTACACCCAATGGAGTCCTAGAGGTAAAAGGAGAAGTGGACACACCCTTATCCCTATCCCAAAAGCTATCTCCAGTTGATAGCCACTCACAAATGAAAATTTTATTTTCTCCAAAGGAGTTTTACTGGAGAAACAAACCACTCTAAAGGGTAGCTGCGTGCTCAGTGGTAGGTGGCCAACAGAAAATGAACTTAATGGAATCTTTGGAGGTTTCTTGTCTTATAATGTTGTGTTAGGGCTTTTCATTTTTTAAAAATATATTCTGTATTATTTTTTATTTTTAACATACATACACACAAACACACACACACACACACACACACACACACACACTGAAATGTCAACCTGTACTGGTTTTAAAGTGATTAACTTATATATCCATATATATATTTTGGTAACTTTTCCAAATTGTTACTTAAAGTAAACTACTATAATACTTAGCAACTTTGCCTTGAAGATGAGAGATGTGAGTTTGTGTCAACTGGAAACCTTTCATAAGCAAGAGTCCCCCAGGAGATGGGCCTCTCCGCATGTTGTGGTGTTTTATCTTGATTTCTTGAACTGGTGTGGGAGGAGCCATCTTGATTGTTGGTCATCCCTCTGCAGAGGATTTGAACTGTATGAAATGCAGAGACTGGGCTGAGAAGTACCTGGCCTCCATTGCTCTGTTCTCAGTTGTAGATGTGACACCGTCTGGTGGTTCAGACTCTGGCCACCTCGACTCCATTCCATGATGGGCTGCACAATTGATGGGTGAAGCAGGGTAGGCCTTTTCTCCCTTGAGTTGCTTTTCTCAAATTTGCTTTATCAGAGCACCAGGAGAAGAAACTGAAGGATCCTTACCCAATAGAAACAAGCTTCCAATTTTTTTTTCTGAACATGAAAGCTCTTGACATGGACCCTCCTGGACTGTGAGAACCCACCTGCATTTTAAGCTGTTTTTTACTCTGATCTCCAGTTTCTGGTTCTCATGAGCGCTTAATTTTACTGGTCCTTTTCTGTACTTGATCTTTTGATTTTTATATGTGTGCTTTAACTTGGATCTACCTCACTCCTCACGGTTGGACCATGTAAAGGGGAATCCCTGCCACGGCCAAACCACTCTGCCTTCTACACTGACCAATCCCTCCCAACCTGCTCAGACAAACCTGCTTGGTTCAGTAGCCCAAGCATCTTGTTGTTCCAAGGAACTGCTTACCTGGCAATGTGGCAATGATTTTTTTTTTTTTTTGATCCACTAAAAGTGAAAGAAACAGGGCATAAATTGTGTATACAATTGTGTGTAAGTGTGTCAAGGGGAAGTGATTGAAGGATGCTTTTTATTCATTCTTTTTAAATCATCATTATTGTATTAGTATTGTTCTAAAGTCTTTCCTAATTCAAAATGTGTTTTATGCAGCTATTTTCACTCAAAATTGGGGTCAATTGTCATCTTTAATTATACTGATAGATTTGCATAATCTTCTTTTGCCTTGCATAGAGACTAGCAAAGAGCAATTTAGATTCCTTAGAGTACAGAAGAAAAAATGCAAATGACCCTCCTCACTTCAACTTACTTTACAAAACCCAAGGAGAAATAACAGGTTCTTTTGTGGGAAAAGTCAAATTGCTATTTTGATCCAAGATGGAAACTTTTATCCTCCTGTTTAGCTTTATAGAAAGTGTAGGGCTTTTTTTTTCTCAGATTATCAAATACTGTAAAAGTATCTATTTGGGTTTGTACTGCACTATGCTCTGAGCCAAATGATTGCCATCTTTGTAAGACCAGCTGGGTCTGCTTGCAAAATATCATCACAGCTAGACTTGTTGACTGACAGTCCCTGCTAGAAAGAGGGGTGGACAGGGTCTTTTAAAGATCCTCAGCAGATTATCCAGCCACTCTTGCTAACCTTGTGTACAGGCTTAGATTTTTCAAAACCTACTTTATTTAGGTTCTTAAATGCTTCAATTTCCCTTTTAACTCACCTACCAGAGGTGGGGGGTGGGGGAGCAAGTTAATAGGAAAGGGGTGTTGTGAACCTGTTTAGAAGTATTCCTTGGGATGAGTCCATTCTTTGCTGTCTGGATACCAGCAGTCCAGTTTAATAGCAACCACCAAACAAGAATCAGCAGCTGAGATATTATCCAGCAGAAACCGCAAGGCTCTGCAGAATTGGCCCAAGTCAACAGAAGCAGCTGGAATACCACGAGAAGTTCTTTGGTGTGTTTCTCTGTATGAAGTGAAGATCAAGGAAGACCAGCAAAGACAGCAATGTAAGAGTCTTCTCACTGTTTGTGGGGTTCCATTTATATTCTTTCTAAACATCAACTTGCCCTCTCTGAGTTGTTAAAGAAACCAGAAATTTCCACTACACTTGTGCATATAGTAACTCTACATTAACTACATACGGCCTTTGAGTCTTGAGAATCGAAGTCTAGAGGAAAAAGACTCCATCTACTCAACAATGGGGCTATCACCTCTGCTAGGTGTAGATTTTCCAGGGTGGCTACTTTGAGGTCACCTGTGATCCTGCCCATGACCTTTCACCTACGCTCCGTTAGCCAGCAAACTCAATGGTTCCCCTAGGTAAACTTTGGAGGAATGGAACATTGGTTTCATTGGGACCTTAGAAGGGGGTTGGTTGTGGGTTTGGTTCCTTGACTAGGAAAAAAATTAATCAGAACAAGGCTTCTAAAACTCGTAGGTCAGTTTTACAGAAGCAAAAAGTCCTCGGAGTATAAATTTTAAGGGGTAAAGCTTTGGTTAAAAAGAGTTGAACTATCCTGGCTTCTCCTACCCTCAGCGAAGCTACAAGATGTGACCTGAATAAGAAAGAACTGCCGCCTATAGTCTATGAGCAGTTCATTGTAACCCTGAGCTCATGTGGTTAAATAAGCAAATACTGTTTAGGAGTCACTAGTGGGCATTCCATGCTCCCACTGCTCACTGAGACAATCTATTTTCTCTTCCATTTTGAGCTTTTCTAATCTTCCTGGATTTCTTCCTTAACAGCTTTCTGAAGAAATTAACTTGGGTTAGCTCCAGCAGAAGGTGTTTAGAGTAGCGGTGCAATTTCTAAAGTTCAGATTAATTATGAAACAGGCTGGCTCTAAATTAATTGAAGTTGATGAGAATTACTACAAATGCCAGAGAAATGGGAACCTAAACTCCTTCCAATTTTATTCACAGGGAACAAGCCCACCAGGAAAACGAAACAATAAGAGCTATGACATAATCTCAGGGAAACTAAGACATGCTCTTCTGCATATTCTGATCACAAGGTTTATCCTTTATGGAAAACAATACAAACAATTGCCCATGTTTGCTTAAGCCCCCCCCCCCATGTTTTTATAGGAGACGAAGGGGTACTCCCTGTTGGATTTTAAGTCATCTCTGTAGGCCCCCACATCTCCAGGAGTATAGTGAATAGGAGAGGCTGGCTTGTGCTATCTAGGAAAACAACTCTGGGCCTATATCTTGCCAACTTAGAGAGGAAAGGAAAGGCACTTATGGGCTTTCTTTGCTTCTTTGGTTGATTGTTTTGAAATAGGATCTTCTTATAGAGCCCTGGTTGGCTTAGATCTCACTGTTTAGACAAAGCTAACATTGAAATTGTAGCAATCTTTCTGCTTCTGCCTCCTGAATGCTGGGATTGCAGACACATACCACTCCTCCCATGTAAAAATTCAATTTTATTACACATTTATGTGTGTAAAGGAAAGGTTCCTTTACAAATGTTTGAAATTGCTTCATTTCTGTCAGTCAGAGCTTCCTCACAGATGAAATGGGAATGCTTCCAGTATTAGATGTAAGCCTGTGTGTGTGTGTGTGTGTGTGTGTGTGTGTGTGTGTGTGTATGTGTGTGTGTATTTATATATATACACACACACATAGATATATATTATATATATATACATACATAGTTTTAAAAAATCAAAATTATGCAGTAGCTGTTACTTGACTTCTAGCAGTTTTCCTCAAATCTATAACTGGTTAAACACCAGAAGGGCTGGTTCTCTCCTGACATCTAGTGTTTCTCATGTATTCCTACAAGATATGTTAAACTACTGTCACTGAGAGAATTATATGTGAAATAAACACTTTAGTATAAAATAATTTCAATAAGACAAATACAAGTCCAAGTAACACAGTCACAAAGCTATTGTTTTAGGAGCAAAAGACCTTTCTTCTTCCTTTCTTTTTTTTTTGTTCTTTTTTTCTTTTCAATTCAATAATCTATTTTAATATACTTTAAACTTATCTTTGAGAATTTCATATGTGTATAAAATGTATTTTAATCATATTTATCTCCCACTCTGTGCCTTCAACTCCTCACAGACAACCATTCCACATTTCCCTCTCTACTACTTAGGGTTACTACTGCTGTGCTAAAAACAACATGAGCAAAGTAATTTGGCTCACCTTTCCACATACTGTTTACCACAGAAGGAAGTTGGGTCAGGAACTCAATCAGTGTAGGAACCTGGAGGCAGGAACTGATGGAAGACCATAGAGACGTGCTACTTACTTACTGGTTTGTCCCCATGGCTTGCTCAGCCTACTTTCTTATAGAATCCAGGGCCGCTTGCCCAGAGGTGTCACCACACCCAATGGGTCCTCCCCCATCAATCACTAATAAGAAATGCCCTATAGGCTATCCTGATCTTAAGGAGGCATTGTCTCAGTTGAGGCTCCTTCTTCTCCAGTGACTCTAGTTTATGCTGGCATAAAATTAGACAGTATATGTTCCTTTCCAATACCCCATCTTTATTTTTTTCTTTTTAATCCACTGAGTCTATTTTATACACATAAATATCAAGCCATTCACATCAAGGTACCAAGAGCCACACCCCTAAAGGAAACAGACTCTCCCCAAGCAGCCCTCGCCTGGTGACAGCTCCTATGCTATGGATGAGGGCTTCTTCTAGTTCCCTTTCTGTTGCTGAAACAAACATTATGGCCGAAGCAATTTAGGGGAGCAAAGGATTTATTTGGCTTACAGGCTAACCTCATTTTTAAAAGAAAAATTTTAGTATTTTATTTATGTATTGTATGTGTACAGGTGTTTTACTTGTGTTCTCAGGGTTACTCGTGCTGGGATAAAACATTTTAATCGAAAGCAACTCGGGGAGGAGAGGATTTATTTCACTTGCACTTCCAGGTCACAGTCCATCCCTGAGAGAAGTCAGGAACTCCAAGAGTTAGAAACCTGGAGGCAGGAGCTGATGCAGTGGTCCTGGAGGGGTGCACCTCATGGCTTGCTCAGCCTGATTTCTTATAAAATTCAGGACCACCAACCCTGGGGTGGCCCCACCCAGAATAGACTGGCGCATCTCACATCAATCACTCATTAAGGGATTCCTTACAGGCTGGCCTACAGCCCGATCTTATAGACACATTTTCTCAATAGAAGTTCCCTCTTTTCAGATGAGTCTAGCTTGTGTCAAATTGACTTAAAATCTAGCCAGGACAACCTGCGTGTATGTCCCGTGAAGCCCCTGTGTGCCTGGTGCTCACAGAGGCAAAAAGAGAACATCTGATCCTTAGGGTTGGAATGGTTGTGAGCTTCTGTGTGAATGCTGGGGCTCAAATATGGGTCCTCTGGAAGAATAACCAGCGTTCTTAACCACTGAGAAATTTAACAAGCCTACTAGTGTATTGTTGCAGGAAATTAGGGCAGTGACTCAAGCAGGAACTTGACAGAAACCATGGAAGGTCTGCTTACACTGGCTCATACTTAGTTAGCTTTCTTATACAGTTGAGGGCCATTCCAGGGAATGACTCTGCCCACAGCGAGCCTGCTACATCAGGGTCAAGAAACAAGAGACAAGCTCCCTGCAGACATGCCCACAGACCAATCTGATTTGGGCAGTCCCTCACTTGAGACTCCCTTTTCATATTACTGTAGGCTGTATCGCTTTGACAAAGCAGTAAGACAAGGCTCATGGGCCCCTCCCCCGAACCAGGTAGAATGTTGACTGGCTTGGTCTTGTGCAGCATTTTAGTAGGCAAGCAACCACAGCTACCATTCATCTGTGCAACAATCCCGTCATGCCCAGGAAACACTATTTCACCCTAGTGCTCTCTGCATCTGACTCTTAAAATCTTTCTTCCCCTGTTCCATGTTGCCTGAGCCCTGAGGGTATGTGATATAAAGATCCCACTTATGCCGAGTACTACATACATACTAAATATTTATTCTCTCTATTTGGGCCAATTTGGAGTCTGTATATAAATGCCATCCACAGTAAAAAGACGTTTCTCATATGAATAATAAGAGCTAGACTAATCTATGGGTAGATGTACATCTTTAGGAGGCAGTGTGATATTATTCCCATTTAGCTGAATAATAATAGGTTCTCTTTTAAGTCCTATGATATTTCCAGGCACGGGTCTTGACCAGTTTTACAGTACTAAGCATGAGTTTCCTCCTGTGGAGCAGGCCATCCCTTTTAACATTCATGCCACTATTGTACCCATGGGCATATTTTGTCAAGCTAATCATTACCATGGCTTGCAGGATTCAGAACAAGGTAAGATGATTCGTGAAATTTTCCCCCAGCAGCCTGTATAGCACCTTCTGGTACTTTGAAAACTAGCCAGGCAGGAAGGAAGCTTCTAGATCAATATCAGCTTGATTTCTCCATGTCCTATTTTAGTATTGTGAAATTCTGAACATAGAGACAAGGTGTCGAGGCTTCTTGGGGAAAACAGTTTTAATGTACACGTATAAGCTCAGACAAACTATTGCTTGTAAAGAAACTAAGCAATCAATACAGTAAAACAAGGCTTTTAATATGACTTTTACTTCTGTCTCCCATATACAGTAACATAATTTTATTGGTTATTTTATGTAGAAGGAGGTGTAGACAATTAAATTGGGAGGGGGTTTGTAAGAGAACAACAAAGAGTAAGACTGAATGCTTTGCTTGATGTTTGTAACTCTTGTATCAAACTACCACAGTAAGAGCCAAGATTTTATTTGGTTTTGTTTTTGTTTTTTGGGGGGGTTTTTTGGGTTTTTTTGGTTTTGGTTTTTTTGGGGTTTTTTTGTTTTTTCTTTTTTGGTTTTTTTTTTTTTTGGTTTTTTTCAAGACAGGGTTTCTCTGTGTAGCCTTGGTTGTGCTGGAACTCACTCTGTAGACCAGGCTGGCCTCGAACTCAGAAATCCGCCTGCCTCTGCCTCCCAAGTACTGGGACTAAAGGTGTGTGCCACTGCCGCCTGGCAGAGCCAAGATTTTAAGCTCTACTAAATATAAAACAAACAAACAAAAACACTTTATATATTTATGTTCATTTAAGAAAATAGTAGTGATATATTATTTTGAAATATACAGTTAATAAGTTTGGAGTTATTTAAAATTTTATTGAGAAAAACGTATGTATTTTCAGTATTGCTGTAGACAAGCATCTACATAAGACTGTTAAATTGATTGTTGTTTTATATCAAACAACTTTTGTAATACTCCCTTTTATTGTTATAATATTTTATAAATGTTAAAGCATATGACAAAAAAGATATTGAAGGGGGGTCTCTGGGAGGAGTTGGGGTACAAAAGGAACACAAGAATGTGATTTAATTCTATTTACTTAAAATGTTTTTAAATGTTAACAAATTCAGATAAATTGAAATCATGTAGTTTTTCTCATTATAATGCAATAAAACTTAAAAAAAATAAAAAAAATATGACTTTTACTTCTGTCTCCCATATACAGTAACATAATTTTATTGGTTATTTTATGTAGAAGGAGGTGTTGATTCCCTAATTGATTCTTGGCTGTGTCAATAATGACAGCAGAAGCTAATGGATGGGCAAAGGGGAGAGGTTGGGGCTTCTAGGTCCCAGGAAAAAGAGAAGGGGAAGAGAAGGAAGAGGCAGAGCAGGAGGTGGGGCGGAAAATTGGCAGACATGTAGGTCTTGGAGCACCTAGTTTGTAGCCTCCACCATGGGCAGAGGCCAAGGAAGATAGGGCAGGATATTCTTCATCAAGCCATTGAGTTATCTGGCTAGGTTTAAAATATTAAGACTGTCTGGTGTTTTCCATCTGTGGCTAAGGTTGGCAGGAGGAGAAAGTGGGCAACCAGGGCATTTAGTCAGTATCACATGAACAGCACCTTCCAGTGTCCTTGGGTTGGGGGCAGGGACACCAATGGTGGCTTGGTGGAGCTGAGTGAGACCAGGGCAGCTTGGCAATCGGAGCATAGCCAGAGGAACAAGCAAATTGGAAGTGAGGTCGGCGGGAGCTTGGCCCAGAGGAAGGTGATATTGTGGGGTTTTTTTTTTAATTATGTGCAACAATTTTAAAACATGGAAGTGGTATTCTAAAGATGATACAGATGTGGTGGGAAAGAGGAACACTTGGATACTGTAGCAAGGTCTCACATAAGTATTTTGGCAAAGATAAACAATATGACAGTTGTTCTGTCCTTACTTTAAGGTATATGGAAATGCTTGCTAAGCCAGGAGGGGGTTATAGGGGAGAAGTGGTCTGCTTAGTCAATGTGGCTATTTTCAATGGCTCTCAGGAGTCCTTATGCTATGAGGAAAATGTGTAGTATCTTTACCAACATGATCTTACCACCATGTTCTGGTGGTAAACCAAGAACAACAGCAATAGATTTTTGTTGTTCAGGAGTCTGGAACGCCTAAGAACATCTTTCAGGGAGGTAGCCGACATCTGCACTGGGCTTCTTGTTTGGAAACCTATGGTTTATGGGAGAAATATTGTCACCTATATAGGGTAACACATTCTCTGTCCTTTTTCCCCTCCCTCCCTCGCTCTCTCTCTCTCTCTCTCCCTCTCTCTCTCACACACACACACACACACACACACACACACACACCACCACCACCACCACCACCACCACCACCATCAAAGCTTTTGAAATTGTAGATTTCCATAAGACTTAAAAAAAAAAAATGCCAGCTATTCCTCGTCCCCATACCCTCAACCCTACCCACTTCCATCTCCTTACCTCTTAAATCTTACCATGATTCCCCTTTATTCCTTCATTCTGCATGTATTCTACTACCTTCCCCCTTTAGAATCCTCCCACCTTGCTTTCCATAAACATTATCTTTGTAGTTTCTTGGCTTCTATGGGCTCTCCAAATTAAACACACAAATCTAAAGATTAAACACTACGAACCATATATGAGAACACAAAGCATTGGCCTTCCTGAATCTGAGTAGCCTCATTCAGAGTAGCTTTTCCAGTTCTAACCATTGACACGAAAAATAAATTTTTCTTCATAGCTGAATAAAATTCCATTGTGTTTATGTGCAACATTTTTATTACCCATTCAATGACTTCTAAGCTGTTTCCATTTTCTAGTTACTGTGAATACAGTCGCAATGAATATGGATTTTTATATGTGTCTATA